>JAZGTJ010000042.1:0-11606 GCA_036877575.1 Botia almorhae | reverse complement strand
TATGAATTGCATTTAGGCAATTCATATTAATAAAAAGAAAAAAAAATTAACAGCTGGTGCGGTAAAGCGCCTGTACAGAATCAATAATGGCCTTGACTTATGGAAGCCAGATCTTCACCAGAAACTCGCACCACACGCATCACGTCTGAAAGGTGCATCCTGTTTATATAGCTATAATCAGATAAGTGTTAATCAGCATCTTGTCATGGCTGTTATACATACAGCCCGTCATAGCTGATGTCAGCATGTGTGTATGTGTGTAAGGTCACGTGTGTCTGGAATCAAGGGACTACGTAACCCAGGGCAGGTGCTGTTTTCTCCAGACAGATCCAGTACGTGCAAGTCTGACACATGCCCAGTAAACCCAATAACCTTTTACACTTGAAATAGCAGTGACTGGACGGCTGAGATGCTTCTAAGATAGAAGATGCAGGACTCACCATGACCTATGTATGTGACCTGTATAATTTAAAAGATCGTTTAGTCGTTCTTTGTGCATCATCAAAAAAATCAGAATCAGAGATGCACGGAATTAAGAGAGTAAAGGTCAAAGGTCACCTATGTATTACAGGTGGTTTGGATGTAACATCGTCCCCCAACTTTTAAAGACATTCCGAAAACGCCTGCACCAGAAAACATAAAATGTTTAATCCTGTTGTTTTCTAATAATTATATAATTTCAAATTAAAATTGTTTTTGTACAGTACAATCTGGAACGCCACAAAGCATATAGCTCAGAACTGCAGGCGCCGCACAGCAGTCCATGTGTATTGTTGCTTGCCTACTTCACATTGCAGCCCAGTCGAGATAAACCATGTGTTCCATATGCAATAATATCTGATAACTACAAAACTGTGTTGAGAGGAACCTTTACTCTTCCGACCACCTCTGATAGGCTGAGAAAACCATTCGATATTTTTAGCACATAAGTCATTAAGCCATAAATATAACAGAGGAACATTGTGACCTCCACTCAAAACAAACATACGAATCGGCCGATCAGTCAAAAGGGTCAAAAGGTCGCTAACACTCGTTTAATATAATTATGTAATATATGATTGGATGAACTATGCTCAGACATCGCCTATAAACGCATGTCCCTTATAAAGGAAATACTTGGTCATCGAACATCGATGCCTTTTGTTATAGTAAGAGCAATATATAAGCAATAAATCACTATTTTCTAACTTTCAAACGGTTCCTAAATTCTGCATAAGTCACTTTTACGAATAAATAGCTAACTTCTTTTTGGGAGTGCGAGGACACCATGGACAGATGGAGAGCCAGGTACAGGTTGCTACCATGATGTGTTTTTTTCACATGCGCTCAACAGGGTGCAATTTACTTTCCCACGCTGTGACGCAGGAACGTCACCTCGCGCTCATAACCGTGGACTGCTGATTGCTCTCGATGACCAGGCTTCACTGTCTCTATATGCAGAAGCTCCACGAGTTCAATTAACTCCACATGTACTGCAAACA
Organism: Botia almorhae; assembly: GCA_036877575.1. NCBI lineage: Eukaryota > Metazoa > Chordata > Actinopteri > Cypriniformes > Botiidae > Botia > Botia almorhae. The sequence goes on along the minus strand of JAZGTJ010000042.1, from coordinate 10,125 downwards.
CATGGCTAGGCTAACACGACAGGCAAATAAATGGCTGTTAAATTGAGGTGAAGTCTTGCTTTCACCTCGATGGGAAGCGAGGCCCGCAGAGGCTCGACACTTTATATGCAGTCAGACACTTGTTACTAATATTAAAGCCAAACAACCGAATCGATGTGACGATTAGGGGCGTGAGTGTTAATTTAAAGGGGAAGTGTGTCATTTGTAATTGAGCTTTCTTTACCTGCAGTCATGGTCCAAAAATAATGGAGAGAAAAAAATCGAGTTATAAGTCTGATGTAGTGACAATTAGTGATAATATGGAAGTACATGAATAGAATTTAAACGCTTATTTTCATCATGCATGAAAATGCCGTTGCATTGCATGCAACACCTCGCGATGTGCTGTTTTTGCAAGCAGTTGTGCAGGGGAAATCCACTGCTTGCACTACAGCCCTTTCCCAGCACAAGGACAAATAAATACAGCCTACAAGAACCGTAACACACTGTGCAAACAAGTCTGTAACTCGCCTGTTTTCCCAGTGTGACTGCTTCAAAGAGCACCATATGGGCCTCAATGCAAGCAAGGAAATCTGACTTTTGTAACAAAGCAGCATGATTGTTTAGAAATATATGCAATCTATAACTTTCTTGGGCAAAAATGAACAAAAATCAGTTATTAAGCACATACAGAACAGAGTTCAACATTTAAAATAGTGATTTATAATTTAATCTGTGGGATCCAGTTGTGTGTGAAATGTCAGTTTGGCTTCATTCGTAAACAGAAAAAATAAGATCCAGCTACTATGTCATGTGGGTGCTGAGGATGGTAGAGCGTTTGTAGCTTGTTATACCTGAAAACAAGAGGTTCTGCCGCTACGACTTGACTCTCACAGACGTACATTGAAGGAGGGTACAGAGCCAGTAAACAGTGTGGCGACACCCTGGTTAACACCCAGGAAACTTTTGCACGTGTCACCCTGCTCATGTGAGAATTACCAATTATTTGTTCTTTCAAATTCATTTCCTTTCAACTTGCCCTAGAGAATGTAAAACAAACGTGTGACCAACGCCAACGACCAGTTCTCAAGTGTTTTTTCTAACCCCAGTCAGGAGCGTCAAACCAACCTCAAACATAAACTAGCTGTTTAAATGGCCAGCAAGCAAAGAGCCTGTCAAAATACAAACAGAAGATAAGGAAAGCATGTTTGTACCCATCCATTGTTAGAACCACAGGGAAGGAAGCCAAAACGGATAAAGAATACACAGGGAGGGCCTTTACTGTAAATTACTGTTTTTACTCTGTTTGTTAAAGGAAGTGTCACTCCAAAATATGTTTTGTTTATTAATATGCAAATACAGCATCATGTATAGCCATCATTCTCCATGCTGCTGGGGTTCTGACTGCATCTACCGTACAGAATAAAGTGTTTTAGCTTTACAATTAAAATGATCTGTGCTTTCAGCAACATTAATCACTCAGACTACATGATGTCATGCTCAGACGTCTTACAGCATAGGAAGCGAATTTCCTAGTTGTCAATTGCGGTCCGTGTTGACTTCTATGGTGTGCAAATACGGCCAGATGTGAATGGCAGTAACGTCAAACATTGCTCTCACGCATAACTGATACCCACGGCTAATAAAGCCCTCATGATCAAAATAGGGCCGAACGATGTTAACGAGTCCATAAATGAAGGACTTCTTCCAACAGCGAGCGCATGTATTGATCGCGGAATGTTTTGTTTACACACAATGGAAGTGTTGCCATGCATTATCCCATAAAATTACAGAACTGAAATGGAAACATTGACGTTCTTTCGTGAAATATATTTTCTCTCATAAACGGGTTTGTGTGCCATCGTTGCCTGGCAACCGATTAATGCGGACATGATTATTAGAGCAACAAATATTTCACACAAACATTCCATTAACGTTCGTTCAACGGCCTTCTATCATTGGACGAGAACAGTGTAATGTTTTTGCCGAAATAAATGACAATAACAATTTAAAAGTAGATAGTCGGAAATGCTATTTTGGTGTTTGTGTGTTGCTAGTGAATAAGGCACAGCAAAATACACACGCAAAAGTTGAGCAACGGTATAGTGAATACGCCCCGGTGTGTCTGGTTTAAAAACAGTCAAAGAATTTTTGTTCAGGCTCAGATAAGCCCAACATTTTCCTGTTGCTAGCTAGTTCGTGCTAGTTCTCGCCTGTTGCCTTGTTTCCTTCTCTTTCTGAAACAACAAGACAAAATAATTTATCTTAAAAGCCAAACTGTCGCCTTAAAGGTACTGACGTAATGATGACTGTTCAGGGGCTGCGCTTCTTAAAAGCAGCCCAGGAGTGTAACAGCTGTCTGTTTAATACCGGCCATGGAAACATGCGATTGTTCAAGCTGTTCCTCTCCAAACCGTGCAACCAAACAACCAGGGCACCTGACCTGGCAGAACATTCCAGCCAGGAATACCATCTCCCAGGAGAGGACTCTACCAAAATATTCCAGCACTAGTTATCTAGCACAGAGATTGCATAACGTTTGTTTCCTAATGAATGATATTTCCAGCAATATTCCTTTATATTCTGTGAATGTTCATGCTGGTCTAGACTTGTATATGCTGGTTATATGAAGCACTGGCTACAGCACAATGTAGCTTGTAACTAACTTGACTGGGTGGACCTATCACCTGACGATTCTCTTGCAAACAACCCAGGACACCTTAAGAACCGCAAAGCATTGACCAGTACTTATTATGAGCTGTATAACTGTCATTCAGGCAATTAGTACCTGTAACTCAACTGGTAGAGCGTGCCGTTAGCAACGCGACTGTCATGGGGTCCATTCTGAAAGGCCTAATACAACCTCAATACCTCAATTGTCGCTAATGATAAAAGCGTCTGCTAAACGAATCAATGCAAATTAGGATGTGATATTTCTCTTTGTCCCAGGAACACAGAAGCACCTGCGTAACCAAGCAACACCTCAGTCGCTGGACACAAAGAGGGCCTTCCCTCTTCACAGAAGATATCCCCTCTGACACAGATGACTGAGATGAACATACAAGCAGTCCCTTGCATGTTTATTGAAGTATTACCATTTTTTCTCGCCAAGTTAATTAAAGTTAAGGTTAAAGTCTCGTTTTAAAGATGTTTAGATATTTTTCTTAGGAAACGATACATTTGATACAGAAAGTGATTTAAGCAGCCCAATTATTATATACAAGTATACATATACAATGTATTATAAAATAATACACACATTGCAATTCTAGTACACTTATTATGGTACAGTATAATACGTTCGAACATTTAAAGACAAAGTTATGTTATGTTATTATTTATATTTGTCCCTTGTGTGTGATTTTCACACATCACAATTATATTATGAGGCACAGAATACTTTCAAATGATACACTTGATATGCTCTATGGAAGAGGTTCTAAAACTGAACGCACATTATGTAATTACAGATAACGTTCGAGCTCTTTACACAGCAGTTGTGATATGAAAAGCAATTCCACACGTGGCAGCCATCAGCCACCAGCAGGCAGTGGGAACCACCTGTAAATCCCCATTTGTAACACAAGCATGTCAGCTGAATCAACACGGAATACAAAGATGGCCGCCATATCTTCTCCCACACAGTCACCGGCAATGACCTGTTAAGTCATAAATGCTGCACAGATCTATGTGCAAAGGGGGCAGTTGGTGTGACAGAGAAAATAGCTGACGTAAGCCAGACAAGGAAAACCCAGAGCACAAAGCACCCTGAACAATCAAGACAACGCCACGATGGGCGACCCTAGACTTTCCCTTTTGTGTCCTCAGAAGTGGGATGTCACATTTATGTCACATCTCAAAATACAACAAGCGGCTTCTCCACAGAAACATCACTATGAATCATTCAGGAGAAAAGAATGAAGAGATCTGCATACTGATGAAAATGTGACGCATGTTTGTTGCCTAATTACTAACGACTGAACATTTTTAAACAGTATCTCTGGCTCTCTGTATGAAACATGCCTCTTCTAAAATGATTTTCAAGCTGATATCATGAATTCAATATTACTTTTTAGAAAGGTTACAGTGTCGACATTTTTACTGCTTCATTTGACATTATATGTCTTGTGCTAAAAATTATGAAACTACAAGGCGTTTTCCAGTAAGAGAATTTAAGTCTGAGAATTTTATAAATATCCATTTTAAGTATCAATTGCTTACTATACAAAATTATGGTAACAGGGTTGACTTTTAAGGCGTCCTTGAAAAGTTTCCATTTCCAAATAGTTGATGCTAGATTTTGTATAATTAGTTTATGTAACATGATGGTGACAGCATAACATGAAACATAAGTAATAAAATAAATATACTGGATTTTTGTAGACACAAATGGCACCTGTTTTGGTTTGCAATTTCGTGGCAAGTTTCTGGGTTCTTCCATATAATGCTTATCTGCAGAGCCGGGCTAAGAGCTTTTAGCTTAATATTTAACTACAGATATCACTAACTCAAAATAGCAGCGGATGTACTTAATGACACATCAGCACTGCTGAAAGCAGCGGAATCACTCCACAAAATCTGCTTCATGGTCCTGACCGCTTCTGTTAAAAACAAGCTGTTACTTGATTCAGACTAAATACACCGCTGCGCCTCTTTGCAAAGTGAAAGAAGAACCAAACAGAAACTAATGAAACCAAATGGCTCCGGTAAACAACAAGCATCAAATGCAGAGGCGCATTTAGTGAATGTATTTAGCGTGCTGCGGTTTTTGCCTGTCGTTGTTTTAAACAGAGAAATCATTACGTAGAATAGAAGGGCTGGGTAATGAAATTTACTGTGTTGCCGAAGCAAATGTTCCCAACCAGGCTGCTTAATCATAAATCTAATGCTTAATTTAATTGAACTGATTGTACGTAATAAAAACGATAAACAATAATGCAATGCTTTTTATTCTAGTGAGGACAGAATAGAACAGCTAATTCATCTGGAAGCCAAACAAACAGCAGCGTTTGTTGTTGACGGTCCTAACTGTGCAAAGCTCGACGTGGCAAGATGTTGGGCCTAACCATGCTGAAAGGAGTTGCCTGGCAACCATGTGGTCTCGCTGTTTTCCTCTAGAGTAAGGCTGGACTTTCTGGAATATATTGAATAAAGTGTAACTATCTGTCTATATATTGAATAAAGTGTAACAATCTGTCTATATATTGAATAAAGTGTCACTATCTGTCTATATATTGAATAAAGTGTCACTATCTGTCTATATATTGAATAAAGTGTCACTATCTGTCTATATATCGAATAAAGTGTAACTATCTGTCTATATATCGAATAAAGTGTAACTATCTGTCTATATATCGAATAAAGTGTCACTATCTGTCTATATATCGAATAAAGTGTAACTATCTGTCTATATATTGAATAAAGTGTAACATTCTGCAGTGCAGAAGTTCCCAGTACAGTCAGTCATGGTTCATGAGCATATTTATTAAGACATTATAGCAAATATGTTGTGCTATTATTGTACATTACATGTATTTACAGCATGTATTTCAAAATATTTAACTATGAATCCTAAACTTAAATATAATAAATATGATGCTTAGTAACAAATAAACAAAATCCTATTCGTAAAGTATAATTCTGTCCTTGCTTCTCCATCGTGATTTTGAGAAATAATACTGAAGTCACATGGTTACATTTCCTGTCTATTTAAAACCTGCTGTATATGATGATGATGCTCTTGTAGTATTTGCGGGCGGAAGTCATGACTGAGTGATCAATAAGTCATGACAACATGTTTTTACATTAACTCATCAAAGTAAGTTAAACTTTAAGCAATATCAACTTTGTTTTATAAGTTACAACAACTGTAAATTTGTATGTTGAGATAACTTGTACAGCCAATTTGATTAAACATAAAAATTCAAGGCAGCAAAAAAATGTTTTACGATGTATGCAGTCGCTGTTGGTGTTCTGGGTCATTGCCATGTGGTTGCTTGTCAAGCGAAATCACACCCATGTCTTTTTGCTCTTCTGACCCATATGTAAACGTAATAAATACATATAACCAATGTCCATATTTGAAACCTATTAGAAAGTTTGACATATAAACCACTAATACATGTCACACCTATATATGTAACACACACACACATATGTAACATATATGGCAATATAATTCTCAATATAGGGACATATATTAAATTTATATTGCATATATTACATTTCTGTATGGGATCCCTAAAATATCTTTGTCATTGTTTTTATTATTTTCACCCTCCAGTTGAAAACTGTACTTTAATAAGGTACTTTAAACTGTACTTTAATATAAATAATAGCACACCTTTTCACCAAGTCGCGTAGTCTGTGATTTCATTTATATTTGTTTTGAAAAATCTTAAGTATTAGAAGTACGACAGCGATGTCTGTCTTAGCAAGCGCCGCTAATTAATTGACTTATAACGCATGACTCCTTATTAGATTAGATCTAATCAAGTCATCATAACAGTGAGCCAGTGGCCATCTGTCACACATTTTATGAATACACTGATGGTTATGGATATGCGTGCGCTTATGCTTATGTTAAGAGGATGTTCATTCATTCCCACTAATATCATTGTGTCTGAATATTCATATTGTGCATAAGAGCACAAAACATGGAGCAGTATGTTGTTTTGTTTTGAAATATTATCGTGCTACACACAGACACACACAGACACACACACACGCATACATGCATAAATGTGTCAGTACTGTTGGTGAAGCAACAGTATGAGTCTGTGTGTTGCAGGCTATTATGTGACCAAAGTGTTGTCAACATTTTCCACAAACGGTACAGCTAATTGATATGTTTAAACCATCTATTTTTCATGTCTGGTTAATGTTATGTAAGATAATACTTTATGTAACAATTATCATCATAGATGATGGTCATCCTGTGACTTTCATGATCAAATCCGACACTTCCTGTGATTGCTAATTATGATGACGTTAATTCAACATACTCAGTGTGTTTGGTCATAACACACTTAACACACACACAGAGACACACACACACACACACACACACACACACACACAGGAAGTTAGGATGAGTGCCTCTGTCATGCACCCGATTGCTGACTCCTTTAGCAGCATTCTCAGAAACCACTACTTTACACTGATCTGTGATCAGTTTTGTTGTAGCTCTAGAAGATCAAATTAAGATCTTGAGTGTAACCACTGATTTTAGATCAGTGGAAAATGTTAATTTGCTCGTGTTAAATGCTTGCCTAGTTGGCAGCCTTGGCCTAGTCAGTAGACCTGTTTAAACAGAGAGAGAGAGAGAGAGAGAGAGAGAGAGAGAGAGAGAGAAGAGGAGGGGAAAATGCTAGTTTAATGAGAATAGTCGATCTACGTCTCAAATTACCCCATGTATTTATAATCCCTTAAAGGTCAGCAGGAAACAACAGGCTTAGAGGAAATAAGAGAAGGTGACATCTTTTGCAATCAGTGCTGAAGAAAGACTTGTTATTATTTACCTCCTCTAAAGATTAGTGAATATTACATTGAGAAATTACTGACGCCTCCAAACGTCTGCCACTTATTGAAGTCAGCAGAAACACAGCATTATTTAAAATAGCAATCTTGGTTGATAGACAGATTTAGATTTTTTTCACATAAGTTCATTTATCTGTTTTATTTCCTTATTTAAATAGCCCTTGTTTGGGGGAAACAATTATCCGTTTTATTTAAAAAGCGAACAGTAATGCTATATATGGAACATTTATATGTTTCATGTAAATATCTGCTCTTGATAAGACAAGAAAAAAGAGCCCATTACAGACACGTGGAACCTTTTAAGACGACTCGGTCACAGTGATTCACAGTTTTGATTCACAGTCACAGCTGTTCTCATCACGAATAAATTATATTACTCAATACCTGAAATTGCGCTTCCTTTCCAGAACAAAAGACCATGAAACAGATTCGTGTTTTTTTCACCTTTTTAATAGAAAAGTCTTTGGCAGATAAACAAATTTGAAAATAAATAACTTTTTACATAATCCATACAGTACAAATACGTACATTCATAAATTAAGAAACACAATTTGAACTGATTCAGAAGGTGACGATGCTACTAAGGGGAAGATCGCAGTTGCCCAAAATATAGTCTCTTTTCATGGTGGACATCTTGTTAACCACTTTGAATCGGAGGGACCTCTGGCAGAGATCGTCCTCCGTGATACCATCGAAGAAAAAGTCCTCGTTGAAGATGGGATTGCGGCTTTTCCTGATGACGGTGCTGCGCTGTTTCTGGATTTTTCCGGGTGTGAGAGAGAGGCTCACGCTGCAGTTAATGCTCTTGGGGTCCACAGACAGGGCGTACAAGCCCTCTGCGCTTATAAGCCGTACGCGCAGTCTCTGGTTCTCGGGGCAGTACTCCGCCGACAGCCGCAAGGTTCCGTCCCTCCCCACAGGAACCAAATTCTCCTTCATCACTCTCTCTCGGTGGAGAACCAAGTCCATGGGGAAGATAGCTGGAGGTGCCAAGCTGAACCCGCAGGGGAGAGGTTCTACAAGCCCATCGGACGCTCTTCTCATGATGTTGGGGCTGTTGTCCGTGGAACTACCTTCATCCGTCGAGAGCGAGCTGTTTCTGGACATCGCTGCCTTTCGGAGGTTACGGTAGAGTAGCTTCTCATGGCTAAGTGCTTTGAGGAGAGAAGGTTTAGGTGGACATCTGTTTAGCAGAGGAGAACTGAAAGGAGAAGATTCAGTGGAAGAAGTCGTGTCGCTGTCCAGAGTTCCCTGTCGGTGCAGGGTGAAGCCTTTTGGAGAAAGTCTGGAGGTTAAAGTGTTCAGGCTAAAAGACGAAGGGGACGAGGAGCAGGACAGGACGGTAGTGGTGGGCAGGGATGATTTGGAGCACGTGCTGGATCTACTCCTGGGAAGAACCAGGGGAATTCCATTGGATTTAGGGTCGTTGTGAAAGAGGGACTCTTTTCTCCTGGTGTGGGGACTTTCCAGTAAAGTGCAAAAGCCATAACAGGTTTGAGCTTTAGCCAGATGGGGAAGAGAAAGGGCGGCCTGGCTTTGAGGATCGGCATTGGTGTTCTCCTCATCACTGCAGCCGGTGTCGTACGGCCCATCGTCCACACTTTCCACCTGGATTATATGATTGTTGGGTAGCTCTCGTGCAACCACCTCTCGCTTTGGACTGCCCTTCTCGCACTGAGACACCAGGATACATGGAGTCGGCCGCCCCTGCTCTGCGCTCTTGCCCTCCAGCAGGGCTGAGATCTTAGGAGGAATGCAGAATTCTGGGATGGTATCTGGAGTAATGATGTTGGGACACAGCAAGATTTTCTTTGCTTTGTCGATGGAAGACTTGTCTCCAAACATTATGTCTCCAATTTTGAAGCTGTATTCCGATATGGGAAGTGGCAGGTTTGTCCTTTCCACAGACACTCGGATTTTCTCTACCACCCACATGGAAATTCAGACCGGAGTCAAGGTACAAACTCTGCAAAAGTAAAAGGTTTTGCAATTGTAAGTCTGCACGAGTGTTTGTTCACTAGTCTTATCCCAAAAACTGAAATTGTGCAATGGTTAAAATTCAAGTTGTGGTAATAAATATTTAAATAAACAGAACAAACATTTTGTATGCTGCTTACCTTATTATCTGTGTTCTCCAGTGGAGGAGTTGAGCAGTATGTGAAACAGAGTCTTTAGGGTGTCAGCTGAGAATCTCTAACCAGCAGGCTTGTTCCCCTCACACCAGCTTCTACTTTGTGACACTTATGAAGGGCTCTTGGCCTTTTATACGGAGCAGCACTGCGTACGGAGAGATGGGCTACTTGAACACGCCCACCTGGGATAAAAGAGGGCCGTCCCACTTTTAAAGGCTAACTGTCTCTATAGAAACTCGCAAGCCACATCACTTTTAATCCAAGCAAACCAATGCTGGAAAAAGTAGAGGCCAGGCTGATAAGAAAATTGTATTAAAATGCAACACATTTTGCTGATTAAACAAACGCTATGTGTGTGTGTTTGGCTTTCAGTTACTCAATGTGAAAACTGTGACATGAGATTAAAGCTCGTAAAGGGAAACGGAAAATGAAATGATGCGAATGATTTGCAAGTTGTTTCTTGATTAAAGACATT
>JAZGTJ010000041.1:48496-316872 GCA_036877575.1 Botia almorhae | reverse complement strand
ATTGGCGCGTTTTTTCTTACGCGAAGGTGATAGGGCTCTCAAGCAAGACCCCATACGTCAGTCAGTTGACGTAACGTCGAACGTGACTGACTGAAAGGGAACGGTAAATAAGATTCATACCGTGTTCTTAGCCCTTTGAGTGCCACACAACAGATCACGGTGTGAAAATGATCAGGCAGACAAGATCAGCTGTAAATAAACGTCAAATACATGGCTGATAGGTTCAGGACTGTTTGTTTATCTTGTGATAGATGGCTTTTTCTCACAGCAGTGGTAGCTAGCGCTTTGCTTGTTTATGCTAATGTGTGTGATGACCTGTTGGTTTTCAATCTAACTGGAGAAAATGGCAGTTGGAGCAGTGGGGTGTGATCCTTTGATTGTTATTCAATGCATCCTTCACCACAAAGCTTTGCCAACATTAAATACACAAGATGAATGAAAATGTGAGCAAAATGTCGGCTTCGGTTTGTCAGCATGAGCCCAGATGTGAAGATTACCTGATAACTGTCTTGTCTTTATTCAAGTACCTTCACAGATTGATGATGTGTGGTATAGTTTTACAATTCACCATCCATCCCAAAATCTACCTAAATGACTATGTTACCGCAATTATTATGACACAAAACACATAAACATTTTCATTTTTTTGAAAAAGTATTTTAGGAGAAACAGCTGAGAGAAAGTTTATCATTTAGAATGTGTGAGCTCTGTAGGAGCAATATTTGAGAAACAATGTTTCCTCAGAAAGTTTTCAGAATCTACATTTACATATTTGGCAGACACTTTTATTCAAAGCAACTTACTTATTCAACTTACAGTGAAGGTATACATTTTATCAGTGTGTGTGTTTCTTTGGAATTGAACCCCCAATCTTAGTGTTGTCAGTGCCAAACTTTATTGATTAAACTACAGCAACGGAATTCTTATGCTGTTTGTTTGATTTATTTTTTGATGTCAGTGGTGGCCAGTGCCAAGATACTAGGCTTTTAGCTATAAAATTTTGAACTATGAACTATGAAATAAAACTGATTTTTCCATGGTAAATAAAGGGGTATTAATAATGTCTTTTTTATAATGTAGACTTTGTGGACAAAGTATTGTAGCATTGTGGGTGTTTTGGATGCCGGGCTTGTGTTGTTCTTATTATTGTTATTATTAAATGTAAAACTGTATGGTGTATATGAAAAACATATGGTGGGGAATTCATTAAGGATGAATTGAACCCACTGATAGCCTCATTTATTTGCATTTGCTGTCTGCATAGTTTAAGCACCTGTTTTACTAAATTATGCAAATCAGCTAATGCTACAAACATGCCCATGTCCATAGTGCTAAAGGCAATTTGCACAGTATATCATTATACCCAAGTAAACTGGTTGGCAGCTAGTGAGTGAATAAGATCCTTTGTGCTGAAACGCAGCGTACAAAAATGAAGCAACTGTTTAAGTTAACCAGTATTTTTAGTTGATACAGAATGATAATTCCATATAAACTAAATAAGCAGTTTAGTATACCCCAATTGTCATAAATGCGCATATTTAGTTTTAGTTGTAAACCGTTTTACAAACAACCATAAGATGAAAGATGCCAAAAGCAATGGTTGCAGGATCTATCACCCTGACCATCTCTGTTCTCCCAGGAGCTGATTCTGAGTAAATGATTACATTGAGGGGGTAATTAAGAACAATCTGTCTTCAAACACTAATTTTGCTGAGCTACTTTGGCCTTCATTTGCTTCTAATGTATAATTTCTCTCTCTCTTGTTCTCTCTGTGTTCCTCCCACTCACACATCTCTTGCTCCCCGGCAACCCTCCCACCACAGATTTGTTTTTCCGCTGTAGAGTAAATATCAAAAGCTCTGACAGAGAGGCAGGGTTTTGTTAAAGACCCTCGAAACAGAGTCGAGGACTCGGCATGGAAGCCCCCTTACCGAGCCTTCAATCCATCTGATCGATTAGCTGTGCTATTGACAACATCCCTTTGAATAAAACACAGCACTATTGAGTTCACAGCCCCCACTGGGCCCAAGAATGGGGAGACATAACCTTTTGCATCCCGACTTTGTGCACCGAGATTCAAGTCACCGCCCCCACGACCTTGCCCACCCCCGCAGAGAGAAGAGAGGGAGGAGAAACAGTGTAAATGTCAAAGTGGAAAACAGGCACTTCAAAATACTTTTTCTTTTTCCCATCCCTTCATCTAAGTACCTAAACCAAAGGCTCTGTACTAGGGGTAGGATCCTCATATATAATGGCAAGTCACAAAATGATCTGTCACAAAGTGCGTATAGGTCTTGTCATATGCGCGCTAAACAGCATTTGAAACTTTTCCTAACAGTATAAGGAACAGAAAGTTGTACAATGCATACTTTAAAGACCCCATAAAACCTTTTGACAAATTATGTTCTCTTGACTGTATTGACATTTCCTATTAAAACAAGATATTGGGTGGGACATATTGAAGGGCTTGTCTTATTTTCCGTAAATAACCAATAGGCTTTAGGTTGTGTTACAGCCATGAACCATGATTTGTTATTTGCTAGAGAGTTTTAGGTGGTATAGGAAGAAGAAACATTCTCATTGTATAGAGTATTTGATTGGACAAAAGTCTGTGGTGCAAGATGAGTCATCGAGAAATTTGTTCTGTTTTCCTGAAAGAGAAAGACTGTTAAGTTTATGTGTAGGCTCTGTTAAAAGTGAATTTTGTCAAATTTTAGAAGTACGCTAGCATTCAAATGACTCAAAACTAACACACACACACACACACACACATACGGGCACACACATTTATAATTTAAATTTTGTGGGGTCTTAAAGAGCTCTTTATCTACAAATCCTAAACTGCCTAACCTTTTTTTAAATGCTAAATCTCACAATAGGAAAGAGCCCTGATAAAAGTGTAAAGGGGCAAATACATTTCACACAAGACCTCAAACATCTTTTTATAAATATGTGCAACACAATTTCTTCTTCAAATCATAAAAATGTCATAAAAATGTGTCATAAAAATGACTTTAGCAAGTCTTGAAATTTTCCCATATATAATTTATTTAGTAATTCATTTATTATTTTTGTTTGTAATCTATTATCTATGTATTTCATATTAAATAGTATAGAGTCCTTTTTAATATTTTCTGGGGTCTTTTATTGTTTTTTATATTTAAATTCTGGCTTTCTCTCAGAGGTCCTTGGTTTTCTGTTTGGCTGGGATATAGGGTAATACAGTTTGAGTGCTTTTATCCGACACTGTTTGTGTGCTGCTATTTCGCAGTAGTTTTTTCCGGCAGCCTGGGTTAAGAAGACCTTTTCTGGGTAGTGTGTGAGACCCCACTATTGGCACCTTTACAGGTGAGGGGCCCGCGGAAGCCGTTTCTCGACAGTTAAAAAGGCTGGGCGGGTGGTCAGAGGAGGACAGAGGGGGCGTAGGCGAACAAGCCAAAGGGCTAGGTTCACTGTCTGTGTCAGGGGTCCCACAGTCCCCTTTATCTTCCTCCTCTCCCCTGTCCACTTCCTCGTCTTCGTCATCATCGCAGCATAGGGCGTGGTAGAGGATTTTGTCACTGAAACGGACCCTCTCTCTCGTCCCCGCGGTTCGGGAGGTTTTTTGACTATACGTTGAGCTGGATGCTTCTTCGCTGGAGGAGTCCGGGGTGATGATCAAAGGTCCATTAGGAATGGGGAGACCCCCGTTCATCTGCGAGTAGACGCTGGCAGTGGCAGGTGTAGGTGTGGCCGATGAAGACCTCTCTTGCCCCTCATCCACCTCATCCCTGTGTGCTTTCCTATTTGCCGCATTAGAGACCTCCAGGAAGTTACAGTATTCCCAGCTGTCGGAGAGCATGTCCTGGCTGAGGAAGTCCAATCTGAAGGCCTCACCCAGACCTCGCTCACTACTCGAGGTGCTGCTGGCCGTCGCAACCGTCCAATCGTCAGGGTCCAGATCAAAGTCAAGATCTGACGTGAGTTTGTCAATCTGACCCACCACCTGAAAAGAGAGAGAGAGAAAATGATGGAACAACTTCTTTTGATCATCAAACATGCATTAGGAACACCTTTAAGGTCAGTCCAATTTTACTGTGGCCAACTCAGGAGTGAAAACTAAGTAAATATATTTTTCAAGCAAAGTATGGAAGTGATCCCAGGATCATAATTCAATTTATTTTTTCAAAATTGTTTGAACTAAAATGGAATAGAGTTCAGCACATTACCTAAAGGCTACTGGTATTTAAATTGAGCAGACCCATCAAAGTATTTGAACAATTAAGTCACACTTAGGAAATTGTAATAGAACAAAATATTAAACTACAGTTTGCTACATTTTTCCAGAGTTAATAATTTCCTTCACTCATTTTGTCATTTTTACTCAATGTGATTTTTGTTATTATTTGCTAACTGAATGCATATCAGTGTAAATACATACACAAACATTTTATTCATCATGTTTTGCTTGAAAAGTCAAATGTTTTTTAATTAAAATAGATGACACTTTTATAAATATATCATTATAGTGCAAAGACACTCATATGTTTAAAACTATGGTTAACATTTTCCCTTGGTTAAGGTGTTTCTTTTCCTCTTACTTTGTGACACAAACACAGAAGGATCAGATGAATATGCCCTGCTGGCATGAGGGATTAAAAATCTAATTCATTTATCCAGCACAATGACTCAGAAGGAGCAATTAGGAGCTTTAAATCCCTGATTACAGCATGGTGAAAGCCAGAGGAGGGCCCGCGTCTCGTGATCCGCACACTGATTTAACACATGAGCTGACTGACTCACTTTTGTGCATCTTTCAGTCACTGAGCAGCTGATACTATATTTAAACGTGCTGCAAAAGCTGGTTGTTGAGTTTACACTAATGTTTTATAAAACATGCTTGACTTCATTTAATTGCCTCACTTGTTTTATTTACTTCTTTTTAAACTGCATGAGCTAAATGTAATGTATGTAAGATAGAATTTATTAGATATACCAGCTCTTATTTGTCACTGGTTGGAGACATTTGGTCACAATGTGGGTGTTGAAACAACAGGAGGTGCTGTAGGTACTGGTAAATGACTAGATAAACAGTGAGAAATGGATGAAAAAATGGTTAAATGAAACCCTTTAACAACATGCACATTAAAGACAATCACATTTCAGAGTCAGAGTTTTCGGATATATCAAGCTAATCAATCAGTTGAAAGCTGCATTAGCATTAGGTCTTACTGATTGACAAAGGGCAATAGGACTTTGTAGAATGTTTTGATTGATGAGCTGGTTATTTAATTTTGCCTCAGTTATTTAATTTGTTTTCTCTTGGGGTCCAATTCTTAGTAACACTTTTTTGTCAAAAACCACATTTAAATTGTTTCTTGAACATTTTCAACCCTCTTTTATCTCCTAAAACTAAACAGTCTAAATATTTTTTGACACTACGCCTTTAAGATTTGTTAAATCTGGAACAAATAATTTTGTATTATATTCTTACATTATATTTACTACTTGTGTTTAAGAATAATAGTATATATCCTGCTTTCTTCTTATTACCTTGCCATTTATTACCTTATTATCTTTTATTAACTTGCATTCATTCCCTTTGCAAAAGTACAGAAACAGTTACTTTTGCAGCTTAGTTTCCATTATAGTCTTTTAAAATGGAGAGGAAACTTTGAATTCTTAAAGGCATAGTATGTTTATATACTTCATGCTGATATCCTTTTCATACTATATCAACCTATTATGTCTCATAAGATCAAGGGAAATTTGATTCATCATGCTATGACCTTTTAAATGATGTCCCTTGCATCAGTACCTGCTCACTGTAGTTGTCATGACCTGCCTATTTTTGTCCAATCACAGAGATCAGAATCATCGAACCTAATGACCTGCCTGATGCTTCAGTTTAGAGAGTTTAATTTATGAGCCTGAATCTCTAACAGGGTGATACATTTGTATTTTCCAAGCACGCATTATTCATCCTCAGTGCATTTGTATTCTATTCAACCCCAACCTATAAACACTGTTTCATTCTGTGTGCCTGGTTTCCGGTAAGTAATAATTGCGTCGTTGTTTGGACAGGAGCAGTCTAAGGGCAGTGTGTACTTCCTGAGTGGGTAACTTAAAATCTATGCTATGCCAGCACTGAATGAAGGATAGGAAAGCTTAATAACACACGCTGAGGTGCTGAGAATGTGAGATGAATTGCTGGCCCAAGGGCGGATGAGATAGCTTTGTTTACGAGATTACTCGTCCTGCAAAAGCAGGATTTAATTCAATCAATGTTTTCCGGAGAGTCTGGCTCTGTTAGACACATTTCACAAACCGCTGTCATCCAAGAGAGAAACCTAATTTAATCAATATTAGAACCGATATGACTCATGCCATTTCTAATATTAATTGGAACTGTACTACACCCTGGAAAGAACAAGTGCCCTGTCAGTGAAGGATATTTTCAATGGCAGCTGCTCTCACTTAAAGTTGAAGTGCGTAATTTCTGCGCCTTGAGAGACACAACTATAAACCAGGATTGGAGAAAGTACTTTAAAGATAAACTTGATGATTGTCCACATTTAAAAATTACTTTTTGCAATGTTAATTACATTATCTCAGTAACCTCTGTTAATTGATCGTGGCTGTCTGTTAATAAACCATTTCTACAACAACGACAACAACTAAAGACATTTGCTTTGGCATGATGCTGCATCGCTAATGTCAGTGTAACCCTAAGATGAAGGCAATATTTGTCAAGGCACAAAACAAACAAAACAAATCACTCTGTTCCTCCAGCATTGAAACAATTAAACACTACACACTACCATTATCACAATCCCCTCTGAAGTAAAACACAAACAGGAAGGATATGCAACAGGAAGGGCCTAATTTCACTGATATGCCTATTGCCATGTCATAATTATCCAACCAGCCACCTCCATTCCCGTCGAACGTTCCGACCCCGGCTCCCACTATGACTGAAACAGGCATTCCTCGGGGAAAACAAAATTATTCAAATGAGCCTGCAAAGGCAAGGCCCCTACCTTCACGACAGTTACTGGAGCAATTTAACCAGATAGCAGCGTTAGCGTAAAGGGCCCACAAAACCTTTCTAGGTCACAGATGGGCCCGACGCAGCCACAGCGAACAGTAAACCCCGCACCTTTCTCCTCAAGATGCCACGAGAGCGAGCGTGTTATGGAGTAAATTATTGGGTAAACAGATTGCCTAAGTGTAAAGGATGAATGAACACATCGGGAACGAGTCGTTAGCATTGGAACACATCGCGTTTTAACTGGAAGGGACACAATGAGAACCTGTAATAGTAATTACAGTCTATAGAGTAAAAATCACATCCTTTTGTGGGCCCCGGTCCTCATAGTGGCAGAGATTGCAGCTGGATTATTCAACTCAAAAAAAGATTCCTCTTCCTACCCCGGCACTTTCAGCTGATGCTTGTTTCACTGAGGCTAAATTATACACCACCAGGAACTCGAAGAAAACAGCCATTGTGGCCAACACATGGAGGTTGAAAGAGACACAAAGACCGGCATTGTGGGAGAATTATATCTGGTAGCACATGACACCAAACTGGCCTTTGAAATGTACTTTTTTGACAATGTGTGAAAAACTAAATAGCAGTGTGCATAACATCTTTGCTAGAAATAATACGCTTAGTATAACATCATCTATATGCATGTACCTAGCACGCAGGAAAGAGAAGCGGCAAATGTGAGTGAAACTTGGCTTAGACGAGTAAATAAAACTGTTTCTGGCCAGTTGCCTGGTAACCTCAGTGGAAAATTTACCATCAGAACTTTATCGAGGATGCCACCAAAACGAAAATATGAGGAACAAAATCACAATGTGTGTTGACATTTCATGACAGGTGCAGTTTCACAGAGATATAGAGACAGACTGATCTTGAGTGACACAGTGACCTGCGTTTTTGGTCACAGATATGCAAGGAGAAACAGCTAAATAATTCCATTGTCACAGGGCCAGAAATAAAATAAAAAAACTAAATGTCAGTGTAGTAACATCTGTTGCTCTTGCGTCTGGGTGGTCTGATTTTTAATCTGTCTCAGGCTGTTTCTCACCACCACATGTTGTATGGCAAAAAGTAATAATAATGATTGTAGTATTAATGACTCAATATAATATATACATAAATATTATATAGTTCATGTGATTATCCTTGAAATTTATCCGAATAATACACCCTTTATTGTTTTTATTTACCCATCACTGACAGGTGTGATAAACAGTTAATTTTAGACTCAGTGTGGCATTTACAGAGATCAATGGTTGAAACATTATTTCTATTTAAGCATTCAGTGCACTGTTCTATTAGCACTGGACTAATACTTTTCAGGTGTGATTACAGACATTTTATATTCTGCATTCACTCTGCCTGTTTCTCTGTCTCGGAGAAAGCTGGGAAGGAGCAAGCAAATGACAATGCGAACCGCACTGCTATCAGCGCCGGGTTTGCAGTGATTTGTGTTGGGTAATTGCAGGTCAGGTTTTTAGCTGTATTGGAGGAAGCGCAGAAGTGCAAAGAGAGAGGCTTAGCATTCTTTAAAATGACAGCTGACTCTTGGCCCGAGCCTCCTGCAAAATGTCATGTGTGCCAGTGATCCATGGAAGCACAGACTGGAAAGAAAACACACACTCGTTGTGGTTTACACACACAAACACACGCACTGCTGTTTATTTTGTGTTTTATCAAAATGTTGTCTGTAGAGGTCAGTTCCATTTAGACTGAACAGTGAGGCTGAATTCAGCTCAATTTAACCAATCTCTTGCTGATTTATCTTGCTAAAAGTAATAAGGGGGTTATGAATTCATGACTTCAGTTCACCAACACACTGCGCTAAATTCTATAGTACGATCGATTCCTAATAAATGTTTAAAGCAACAGTTCACCCCAAAATTAAAAGAAGTATTTTGCTGTCATTATGCTAGTGGTTTTTCAGCAAAACATAAAAGGAGAAATCTTAAAGAATCTTTACACAGGTTTTTTTAGGACAATTCGTACAGGATCAAATACACCACATGATAGCTTTGCTTTTAAGAACAGATTGAAATTTAAATATTATCTAACAATGGTAGCTAAACGTTTGTTCCAGTGCATTTATTGTTATGGGTTTTTGTCTCAAACAACAACTGCAAGGAGGAGTCCACTTTATGTAACAGTATAAAGACCAAAGTGAATCATTTCAATCAACTTCAAATAAATATTGGTAAAAAAGTTTGTCAGGCAAACTTTTAAGCCCATCGAATGATCCATTATATAATACCCAGCCTCTGGCATGAAATTTCCTTTGAATCTGATTGAAATGTGAACACTAGGGTAACACAGCACTATTAAACCCACCTCTCTCTGTAGTTAGAGGCCGAATGTGATGATGAGCAACAGCAAACAATTACTGCAACAGCATCACACGCTGATTTCAAAGTGAAACGTTGGTAAATATTTCCTTAATGTTTTTCACTCATGCAGTGTTTCAGCTTTTGGAACAGGCAGGAATCTATTCATCGTCCTTTCTCTTTAGCTCTCTTTGGACTGCATGCGGTATGTGTTTCATTACACATTCTGCTGGCGGATTCATCATCCTCCTTATCGGTATGAAATTTGCTCAAGAAAAAAATAATTTCAAAAGTCGTCACAGATACTGAGTTCAGCTGATATTGAGAATGAATATTCAAGGTGATGTCATAGAATAAAAAAGGTGGTGTCAAGAAAGAAATAACCGTAGCCAGATTTTGCCCATATACACAGGAAGAGACCCTGAGACTGACATGTAAAGTGACCAACTACTATTTGTTTTCATTTAAACATGCTTTTGAGGTTTCATCCACACACAACAGAAGACAGAAAAACAATGCAGCCCCTTTGTAAATTGCATGTGTTTACACTTTCTGTCTTAAAGTAATAAGTGAAGTAAAAACAAAGCAGAATACACAGTTCTGCTGGCGGATGAATCAAATTTTACCTTCAAATATCAAATGCCACTACCTTGACAAATTCAGATTTTACCACTTCCCCTAAAGCTCTTTCGGTATCAACATTGTACGTTGCACATACAACTTTGTTTCCATACAGACCACCAAATATAAGAAACCTGTGTGCCCTTATTAATTATAGTTCCTTATCACAGCCAATCATATTGGAACTGATGGTTTCAGCAACTGTTTGGCGTTTGGGTGTGCAGTGATCAGTGAATGGCCTGTGGCTGTTACAAATGCTCCTGTATGTGTGTGTGCCCTTGTATATCAAAAAAATAGAGGGTAATCCATCTGTGTCATGAGGTAAGATGTGTGTTTTTGCACGGATCTGCTCAAGATAGACCTCCAAGCTTTAACGGACGGCACTACTTGTCTGATCTGGGTCACGTAGACCTGATTGGTTAGATGTGTCACTCATCTTATGCTAGAGGTATGAAGTGCCTCTTTGAAGTGCTCCCCCTGACTGTTAGCGGCTAATTATCCTGTCATGCATGCAAGCATGGGCCCCGGCGTTCATTAAGCACACAACGCCGTCCTTTTTATCTCTACTCCAAAATAACACTTCAAGCAGACCTTTGCACACTGTACATATTCACAAACTCCATGAGTGGAGCGACAAGACTCTTAACAGCTGGATAATTAGAATCAGCATAAAAACACAGCTGTATAATGGGTGTCAATCAGAGGCAGTGGAGCTCCAGTCCTGTGATCTACCACACGGATTGTACTGCTCCTAATTGCGATGGAATTGTTAAAACAGGTCATTATTTTGCCTCTCTTCTTCCTGAAACTTGGCTGGCCAGGCACAGTCATTTTAAACTCGCAGGGTATGGCTGTGCAGAAGAATTATGTGGGCCACTGCTATAGATATGCTGAGGCTATCTTTAGATATAGGTTTGGCTAACTTTGGATGTGGGTTTGCAGGCTATTAATGGTGCTGTGAGAGGTTCTGTGATACTGACTGGGCTGATCTCTGGAGGCCTTTTACATAACTCACTGACGGTGTTACCTGAAGTGTACGGGCAGGCAGAAGTTAGATTGTGCACTGAAAGAAAATCCAGATATTAGGCAAACATTAATTCTATCACCATTTCTAATAAGGCTCATTTAGTTTTGGAGATGTATTTTTTATCACATTACCGGGGGCGTGAACAGGTTATTTAGGCATACATGAATTGTTAATTGCAAACAAGTCACACGTTAATTGTTTGATGTAAGAATCACTTCCAGCAATGCCCCTGAGTGTTGTTAATCTTTCAATTGAAAATTATCTTGCATTTAGGGGTCTTAGATCATATAATAATGTTATACGTGCTTTATAACTGTGTTATACATATGTTATATATTGAACAGATGGTAACAAATGGCTTATATAGCTAGAACATCTACTACGATGATTATGTAAGAGAACATGCATTCTCTCTCTCCCTCTCTCTCTCTCTCTCTCACTCTCTATAAATGGTGCAATTATTTGCATGGAATAATATTCATACAGTCATAAATTGTGGGTAATCTAGCATGGATGGACTTACAGCAGCATATATGAAGGTACTCTCAATAAGGGCCTGAAACAAGATGAATAAATGTTGTAGAATAAATGTGTGCAGTTTCACCTGTCTGATGCCTTCTTAAAGGGTGCTTTTATACAGCCAGACAATAAGTTCCTTGGTAAACACAGCCCTGTATCAAATCAGTTCTCATACACTATTTAGCATAGTTAAAGACTGTGACAATTGCACTATGCATGCAGTGCTATTCATTAATGAATTAGGAGGTATAGACAATGAATCAGCCCTGCCCATGAAAGCAACCACCTAAAACCCATTTGGCTTCAATGGTAAACAGTCACAAGAGACATTTAAATCAAGAGAGTTGCATTAAACCACAGTGTGACTGTCAAAGAGCAAAATCAAGAGCACTGCTCTAAAATCAAGGCTGTATTTGCTGTATTTTGCATCACACTATGGCTGAAAGTTTAAAGAAACCAAAACAAGAATGAAAATACAGTGAATAAATCATGACAGAATGTTTATTTTTGAATGAACTGTCTCTTTAACAGTCATCTTAGGCTGATGATAGTTTCTTTTTTTATTGAAACTTATTCCATTATTACATAATGGAATAAATTCATCACTGAAATAAATATGTTTGATGAATGCACTGCTCAGGTTCTGAGGTGATATTCTATTGGCTGATGCGTTTGATTATGGCAGTACAGAGAGACAAAATATAACAATCTAAATGCATTTGAATCGTGTTACTGATGTTTTTTACATTTTGCAAATGTTTTCTAATACATCAATTTAAATATTTTCCACATTGGCTGAATGATGCAGCTTGCATTATCCTTGCATTACATTCTCAGTAACTACCTCTTTGAATAGCCTTTGTTTTTTCATCTGTTTAAAGAAACAGTTGGGAGTGTATTTAGACTACCTGATGGTGGCTTTAAGAGAGAGTAATTTGTTCAATATAATGGTAAAATCTACTGCCTACTCTCAATGGCTGACAGTATAATTGGAAGTAAGACAGGAGAGGCACATTTGAAAAGACATAATAGAAGCATATTAGTCACTAATTAAGTCACATGCATTTCTGTCTCCCTTGACACATTCATCATCTTGTAAATCCCTTAATGTGTTACTCAGTGAATAAGTGTGAAGTTGTGTTTACATGTGCATGTCTTTGTGTGTACATTTGACGGCGACAAACAGAGAGAGAAAGAGAGGGAGTGAGAAAAAAACAGATACAAAAAAGGAAAATGGACAATAATTAACTCCCCACAGATACTGAAATACTGAAAAAGTCCAACCGTTATGGCAATACTATGTTTCCAAAGGTAAACCAATTATAATTGTTGAGATTTCAGCCATTTTGCTAACTTTTGCTAACCAGGCAACCGGAACCAAGCACAAACACACGAGGGGCATTTTTTATCAGTAAATATAAAGGAGACTGTCACTCCCCTAACTTTGTCCACTGTGTTTGTCCTTTTCTTAATAGGAAATGTTTAGTTGTGTCCTATTTTTACAAACCATGTTGCAGTTTTCTGCTAGACATTGTCCGGAGTCATTTCCCAGACAGTGGTTTACCCTTCGCCACTCATAGGACAAAATCAGGGCTTAAAATAGTATCGAGCAGGAAGATCGAGGAAAAACTCTATCACTCTTGTTCTCCAATTCTGTGTCTTATTCATAGACTCTCATTCTCTCTGTGATATGAGTCTCCAGATCAATGTATCTCTGGCACTTAACTCTGGCCTGTTCTTCTCCTGCTTAAACAGTTTCCCCTTTCTCATTCTGTAAATCCCATATATATTCACCCAACAAATGTAATTCCACCACACCAGAGCGAAAATATCAGCATTCAGAGAAAATAAATACATAAAGGAATTTATCATTCCATTCTTAGAACTGCTTTCATATGCCATGAGGCAGCAAATCTATTTCCACATCTCCATTTATTTTGTTTTGGATTTTTTATGCTTACGCTTCAGTTGTCAAAATTACCTCAACACAGCTGGGAGGGCTTTAACAATCAGTGATAGCGTGATTGGACGCGGGGTATGGCAGGGCCTACCGCAGAACTATGGGGGGTGCCCAGATGAGACAAAAATATTGCCTCACTTGCCTCAATTGAAGAACATGAGTCATGCTGTTCATTCTGATTAATCAAGAGAACAAAGCTTTCTGATTTTGTTTATTATTATTCAGATAAATCACAGGGGGTGTTACGATTTAAAATCAGAGTGGTTGTGGTACAACATTCTGAGTTTGTTATGAATTTTTATGTCTGCTTGGGAGAATGTTAAAAGACTCAATTCAGGGAGCGTTTTAGTCTTCCGTTGGGTTTTTTGAGCAATACGGATTTAGCTGTTTAGTCGAACAGGCTTTCTGAGTTAATTATTTCTTTGAAGAAGAAATAAATCATAAATAAGGCTCTGATGTGCATTGTGCACAACAGAGAGTTGCATCTAAGGGCAACGGCTTAAGTCCAGAAAACAGCTGCTAAATATTGAAACAACATAGTCCTGTCATTGCTGCCAAATTTCCACCATTTCTGCACAACAATCTGCAAGATGAGGCCATTACAAAAAGTGACAAAGTCTGTCACTCTCCCACACACAATCTCTCTCTTTCCCCTTCATTGCCCTCTCCATTTCAATTTCTGTGTCTTTCAATCCATGTCTTCCTTTTCTTTTTTGGCAAGACATCTGAGAAACTGTGACACCTTCCTCAGACTTGTTAGTTTCCTGAATCAATGATTGTGCTATAATCTGAATGAAGGAGAGGAGGCAAACGTGTATTTCTTTGCAAACACAATCACAACAATATATTCTCAAGTCCCCTGAGGAACAACAGTATCTGGTGGCTGCTGAACTCTTAAAACACACATACACTCTGAATCCTAAAATGAGTATCTGTTCAGCGGCTGCAAGTGGCAGACGCTGACAGGTTATTAGTATCACTGGATTTATACAGTCATTAACTGTTAGGAGCGTCAGTTAATTTTGAACAGTCTACAGTTTTAAAAGAATTTATTCATTTCACTGCCATGTTTTGAAGTGGGCACAAATCCAGTAAAGCAAGAGAAGAAGTTTGGCTTGATTTTCCATTTGTATTTGTCCTTCTGTTGGTTGTGATAGATCTAGTTTTGAATCCACATTTCCAGCAACTTGTTAAGACATCTAATAAACATACAAACATATTAAATATATTATATACATATAATATATAATACATATACAATATTGCATTATATAAATAAAAAATATATACACACATATATTTATATCTATATACAAAAACTACATTGTGCTGTTGACTGAATGAATGAATAAATGAATAAATGGATTTTTCTCATTTACAGTAAACTGCGCACATAAAGTGGTAACAACTGAATGGATATGGTTCTCATGTGGGCTGAAATCTGAAGTCTGACATTGCAAAGCATTTTCATCTGCTGATTTTCTTTAAAGAAATTAAATTGCACAGCAACATGATTAAGAACTGCAGAGACTGCAAATCAAAATCAAACCCTGATCAGAGAATAACTAAAATGAGAAAAGTCCCATTCGGTACTGTAAACCTTTGAGTTACTATCACATTTACTGTAACCTAAATCAATATTTAAACAGATTAACTTATCATTGTTTTACTTTGGACAATTGCAGGTGTCCTTTCTGATCCTACACATTATTTATAGCATTACTTATGATGATAGATTTTTGAAGATTTGAAAAAAGTATCATGTCCTCCCTTTATTGCTTGTTTCACTGTTACAAGAGCCTTCATAACAACCTTTTATCGAAATGTGCATAATTTATGTAAAGTTCCTTTAAACTCTGTAAACACACATCTATAGGCCTTTAAACATTTTATAGCAGTGCCTGTGACTACAGCCGGGTTCAAGGCCGCCTTTTGAGGATTTTCCTTTTTTTTTCAGCATTATCATCTTTCATTTTCACTCTAACAGCTTTCTCAGATGTGCACAGAGTCGCTCAAGCTCTGATCCAGAGAATATTTGCATTCAAACATTCAGAGGTCCAGAGGTCAGAAGTGGAACATTAAACCCACAAAACAGAGAGTTTCATTTCTTGCTTCTCAGTGGGAAAGGTTGAGATTTGGTTCAGAAATAATGTTTTTATGAAGAACAGCTGCTTCCAGCTCTCACAGATCACCAAAAATCACCAATGACATGGGCATTCTGCCAAATGTGCCTTCAGTGCTGTTAACAGAATGAACTCGGCTGAGACCTTCATCTCATGTCTAACAAAGCCTATCTATATTATCTATATTAATCTGTAATAAAGCTGAAATTTGTAACATTTTTGGTAAAAAAAAAGCCAGCACATACAGTGCCCTTTTAAAAGTATTGGGACCGTAAAGAAAATATTACTCTGTTTGCTGTGGAGTCAACAAATGTTTTATGATTAAAAGATGAATATGAGACAAAACATACATAATACTTATGGAGGGCACAGCAACAGATCAGTGTTCAAAACCCCAATTCGCAATGCTTAGTTATAATATTGATTTATAATTTGAGCTGTCGGGTCAGATTTCTCAGGAAATGTGAGTTTGGCTTCACTTGACTTCACGTAAAGAAAGTATGTAATTTTATGCTTCAAACATAATAAAGGTAAATGTTATGAATAAGAACTTTGAATGTATGTGAAAGTGTCTATTTTATAATTATGGTAACTTTGCTTAACTGCAGTAAGAAAAAGAGCAAAAACGCAAAGTTGCAAATACATCACAACACGTATGCTTCCAGCCACAAAATCACTTTTCAGTGCTTGAGCCAAAGTCAAAACCAATTAAAGACCTTATCAGAGATATATGCTAATCATGATAACATTAATAACAGAAAAAAAACTCACAATTTATCCTGTAATGGCACTGAGATGTCTTCCTGATATACTCGGATACCAGTGATTTGCATAAACAACATCCTAAAGAGAGTAATCATAGACACTAATGATTTGTCATTAGCAGCAGTTTTGAAGCTATCGGAGCTAGTGTAGTATAGTGTGTCCGTGTGTGATTTTTAATGCATCTCTGGTATGTATGATGCTGAAACCTTGTTATTTACTGGCTGTCATGTGTCAATACTCACCGACACGTTCTATGTGTTCAAATAAATGTTGACATTTCACATGCATTTTGATGTGGCATATGGCTTGATGACTGGTGTCAGCCAATTACAATGTTTAAATGCTGGTCATCATCAGATGGGTTTTAATCACTCGCAATCTGAAGCCTGTAACTCCCGATACATTTAAATGCATTATCATTCGTAACCTATTGGAAACTATATACAATTTCAATATTTAAAGCATAAATATAAAAAAGGTAATGTGTATGTTTTGAAAAAGAAAATTTTCTAATGACGTCAAAAAATATAAAGTTTCAAAACAAACCTAAAATCATGTTTAAGTATTTTTTTTTTTGCCTTACATAATTTACTGAAGTAAACATATTTTATTTTAAGGATTAGATATTTTTACTTGAAAATAATGCTTATATATGCCGATTGAAAAGTTTATATTTTTTGCATTGCTGATAGACAGACAATGCAGCAGAAGTCGTCAGTGCATCCAATCAACAGCTAGAACTGGCAAAAAAAACTGTGAAGTTTCGTTTTAAGCTTTGTGTGAAAAGCTCCCCTCACTAATGAAGCTGTTTCCGCTCGCACGGCACAGCGACTGACCCTGGCATGTGATCCTGGATGCAGTTTGAAATCAGCCCAGGCAGTTGCTGAATGATTCTGCACGTCTGTGAACATGCACGGGCTGAGCCTTCTCTTCAGCTCCTGCGCGTGCTGTGTCCTCACCACTCTCAGAAACGCCTTTATGAATAATGAATATCCTTGCGTCTGGGCCACGCATGCGAGTGTGGTCTGAGCTCGGTGTCTTTAGCGTACTCTGATTCTTCGCTTTACGTGTCTGCTCTGGCAATTTCAGCCCCAGATGGAGAGAAACAAAGGGGAAAGAAAGAGATCTATCCTTCCGGGAGAGGGATGGAGAGAAGGAGATAAGTGACTAGCTGCTGATGAGTCAATGAATGGCATGAGCCCCGTGCCTGACAGAAGAAAAGAGACGGAGAGAGGGATAAGGAGGCCAGACAAGGAGGGAAAAGGAGAGAGAACTGAGCGAGATAAAGAAGAGAGGCGAGTGTAAGTGAGGGAGAGGAAGGAAACAGGGACGAGAGACATTAGGGAGTAACTGAATCAAATGGAAATGAAAGAAAAGAGAAGGCCAGGCCTGAAGAAAAGAGAATGTGGAGGGAGACATGATCAAAACAGGGAGCTGAGACAGACAGGAAGGTTGCAGTGTCACAGAATGAATTTATAGAGTTTATAATCATTATTTTAGGCCTGGTGGTTTTGACTACTAGTGGCCACATACGCACTGTAAACCTAGGAGTGACATTTAAATGCAGGAGAAAATCCCACATTGAACAATCTTTCAATGTTTGGGGCTGAAATACACAAACACAATGGGAGTCACACCTGAAACTGTGATGTTGACATTTTTAACGTCTCAGGAATGGAAACAAAAAAGATGTACAGTTTAATTTGGTAGGTATGAGCTATTTCTGACAAAATAAAAATTGGCTGCCAGCCATTTTAAATAGTCCATTGTTGGCAGAATGTTTATAGGTAGTTGAAACGTGTCTATAGAACTGCTTTTATCAAATACATTTAAAATGTACAGGAACATATAAGTGAAGACATTTTGCTGGAAATAGTTCATTTTAAATGGTCTCAAGGGGTTACAAATGTATCTCTGTGTATGCATAGATTAGGATTAGGAGTGACAACAGTATTTATCTGCAGCTAGTGTGATCCCACCAATCAGTGAGTGAGAAGTCTGATGACATCATGTAATGGAAAAGCACACAGCTAGACCGATCCCTGAGCATTCAGTCTAATCAACCCACTGGGGCACCAGATGAACACAAACTCACACACGCTTGTGCCATTTCATTGCACAGACGCTCAAACACACATGCACACATTAAAATCATGTTAAGTCAGCTGCTGTTCGAATACAAAAAAATATCCCTGCATTCACACATTTACTAGATTCGAACTTTTATTGTACTATCTTTATTTATTAGATGCCCACAACAATAAGACAACAACATTCAAGTGCTTCCTGATGCTAATCAGACAGCTCATAGGTAATTACTTGCCTTGACTCATCTTTGCTGTCTAACATAATTTAATTGTGTGTGCTGTGGTGTGTGCGAGATTGAAGCTAAGTGAGCTATAGAGATGCTTTTTTACAGCACGTGGTTTTTGCACACGGAAACGATCTCAAAATGCCATTGGAAACTAAACTAGCTTTCAACCTGATAACATTACAAAATACATCTCCATTGCACACATTATATTAAAAATTGACAGAAATAACATTGACCAATAGCCTTACTGTCTCATTGAATACCACATTTCTTTCAGATTGTGTCACATTATAGACATAAAATGGGTTGCAGATGCTATTTCGTGTCGATATTAAAGTCAATGTCAACATATTTTGATTTGCTCTGCTTGTATCCATCTAAGCAGGAAAACATTACGGTGTATATATCGTAAAGCATTTGTGTTAGGTGTTTTCTCCTGTGTGTTTGTTTGTTTATATGTGAGAGAGGGAATGCATATTTTGCATGCTGGCCTTCCAAAAATAGCCCTTGATTTTAATCTCCAGACAGCCCATTCTTGACAGCTCCAGCCTGTTTGCCTCCCCTGCCACCTTCTTTATTTAAGTCTCTCTCTATCTCTCTCTCTTTCAAACTCTACCTCAATTTCTCTCTCTCTATTACTCTGGTATTCTGACCGTTGCTCTCTGGCCCCTAAAGCCGCTGTCTCTTCTGCTCTGCGTCTGCATCTGAAAAAGCCCAGTGGATTTACAAGGTTTACTGTCAGTGTCTCTCTCTTTTCTTTCTCTCTCCTCATGCCTCCTGCTCATACTCATCTCTCTCCTCATGCCTTGCACTCATACACTCTCTCTCTCCCTCATGCCTCATGCTCATACTCATCTTTCTCCCGCTCTCTCTCTCCCTGTGCCACATGCTATTTCATTTTTCACGCCACTCTTTCCGTCTGGTGACACTGTCGTTATTCTCATTATGATCTCTGTGCCGCCGTTGCCTTAGCTCGCTGGAGCGAAAGCGACCGCCGGGGCTCAGATGTGTTGTTCTCTTTTTTTGTATGTGCTTGTGATCTGCCTGTATTCTTCTCACAAGGACAAATTCACTAAACAGTCGCGCCTGTGTTGTTGCAAAAACCTGCATGTTATTCGCCAGCCACACACGACTCAGTTTAACCAGGCGCTAAAAGTGCTAAAATAGCACCGTGCCGCATTTAAATGGACTTTGTTCACACAATCAGTGCTTGAGATTGACAACTGTATATATTAACAGGTGTGAGTCTCAAAAAAGGTTACTGGGATGAATTGAAAACAGCCTGCATAAATGAATAACGATATATAAAGATTTTTATATCTGACCTAATCTATCTGCCTGTCTGTCTGTCTGCCTGCCTGCCTGTTAGTTTGTTAGTTAGATAGATTTAATCTATCAGATATTTATCATGAGTATGAGTGAACCGTGTGTGAACACAGCTGTATGAGTGAACCGTGTGTGAACACAGCTGTATGAGTGAACCGTGTGTGAACACAGCCGTATGAATTAACTGTGTGTGAGCACAGCCATATGAGTGAACTGTGTGTGAACACAGCTGTATGACTGAACTGTGTGTGAACGCAGATGTGTGATGGAACTGTGTGTGAACACAGCTGTATGACTGAACTGTGTGTGAATGCAGCTGTGTGATGGAACTGTGTGTGGACACAGCTGTATGACTGAACTATGTGTGAACGCAGCTGTGTGATGGGACTGTGTGTGAACACAGCTGTATGACTGAACTGTGTGTGAACAGGACTGACAACCAAATTATTTTGATCCTAGCCTGTGTATAGTAGGCTTATTATATTGAATACAATTAAAATTATGCTGTTATCACCCGTACAAAGCAGGTGATAAATGGAATATTATCAGAAAAGAATGTTTCCCATGTACAGCACATGATCATCATAGTTAAAACTAATTTGTGAATTCTTAAGGAATTCCTCAGTAAGTTTGATTCCATACCAGGATGTGTAGACTACAGTGTGTGCTTGCACAAAATCATCATACCCTTCTGTGTGATTATATGAATATGAATGTTGATTGTGTGTGTGTGAGAGACCGAAAGTGTGTAGGTGAGGTTTTAAGTAACTGTACAGCTTTTGAGAACAAAGATCAGAGGTGAGAATTTCTCACACACAGCATGCGTACAAACAGTGTCAACAGTAGGTGCCGAGTTTCAGTAAAATGTGAGACACAAAACTGCCGAACGCTCTTGAACAAACAGCTGTGCTCTCACCTCAGACATGGGATAAAGCATGACTGAGCTCTTCACAACAGCCTGTGAGTCAGCCTCACCTGCCTCGGGCCTAATTTAGCTCCTATTAGCTAAGCACCCCACAAACAAGCTATTTACACAGGGATAAATGTCTTTTACACATAGGAAGTCCTTCATCATAATACAAAATAAAACAGCAGTGTTTATATTTCATACATCTTGTCATACCTTTGCTGCCTTATAGACTAAGGCTATGAAGGCCTTGTTGCATTAATATTTAGACTTACAAGTTCGAAATTACTCGTCAACAGAGCATTCCAGCAGGGCTAGCATGGTAGTACAAACTCTTTTTCCTAATCAGAACATTTATTTTGCTTTTAAGTAAAAATCTTAAAACAGTAAAACCAAAACATTCTTTAAACAAGATATATTTACATGTGAAGCAAAATAATACAGTCAGCTCAATTTTCAGAGAATGTACCCTACTTATTTTTTTTCTTGTTTTAAGCACAGACTTCACAAATTATGTTGGATTTAATCCTGAAATAAGAAAAATGCCAATAGGTAAGAAAAAAACTCATATATTCCATATATTCAATTTAATTCTCTGTAAATGTATCTTGCCCTAAAATTGTTTAGATATTTGTACTGGAAAATAAGGCAATATTCTTAATACTAATCTACATGCCCGGGGCTGCATTGTTATGCATACATACATACTTGTATATTTATATATATTTTTGGGTGGTATAAACTATTCCTTTTACTTCAGTTCAAAACTGTTGACCCAATACACTATTAAAAATAAATTTTTGTTTGTCACAGTTTTTGTAGGTTGTTGGGAAATAGAAACCAATACGGAATATGTGTGCTTACTGTGCAAACTTGAGATACGTTCACTGTAGTCCACATGGCCGTGTATATAAGAGTGTGTGAGAGTGCTTGCCACAGATTTTGAAGAACCTGACCTTTTCTCAACACTCAAAGGTGTGTGAGACCGTGAAGTTGCTCAGAGCAGGAGCCCTGTCCATACTCAATAGCCTATTCGAAATGACACGCACTCTCACACGCCACCAACTGTTATTCCTGTTTGCTGTGCTGTCTTTTATAATCATTCCTGACTCCGAGAGCTGGCAATCTAACCACACACATCATATGCTGGACCTTTTCTTCTAAATTCAGCAATTACCAAAGTGCAGTCACAATGTTCCACCGTCTCAGCTGAGCTGAGCCCTCATGATTTTCTAACATCATAACAGTGGAGCAAAGTACCTACATTGGTTTTGGTAATGGACAAGATATATAATGATGGACTGCACTCATACACACAATTTAACATAATTCAGATGCCCAAACATTTTCCAATATTTGCTTACTGCACCCGCATAAGCCAATTAGGTGTGCAAGCAGATGAAAACATTGTTTAAAATCATTTTTTACTTTTTTCATAGGCTTTAGATAACAATGGTTGCTAGTTTGCCTCTGTTTGCCACACTTTGTGATAATGCTACCTAGCTGGTTTATTTCATATAATTGATTGAGCTGAAATATGGCTTGTGTGGGTTTAGCCTTTTGTCAACATGACTCAACAAGCTCTGTTACTACGAGCTGTCCAAGCTATAGTGCCAAGCACAACTCTGTGAGTCCTAGGACTGGTTCACACTGCCCCACAAATGCCAACAATAACCAACAGTTGTTGGATAGTGTTCGCTCAACATGTTAAACCCTATTTATGTTTGATGGGGCAGTGTGAAAATTTAATTTTAGGGATATGCCTGTAGATCAGCGTAATCAATGTTATAATTAGATCTAAACTGCATTTTAAATGCCATTTCATATTTATAATTATATTTTAGAGTAACACTAGCGTCATGAAAACTATGAAATAACACAAAGAATGTAAACGATGTTGTGACCAAAAAGTGTACATTGAAACATTTTTTTTTTAAATCTGCCCTGTACCTAGAATAAAGCTCTACACTATATAAACCAAGGTCAAATCCAAATGAAATAAATCAGACTTTTAAACCAATCTAGGTAGTTTCAAACAATCTATGTACCAAGTCCCATGTACACTGCCCATATGTATACACTGCAATTTTAGTTTTGCAAAGAAATTCCAACATGGCCTCTTCTAATTTCAAACATTAAAGCATAAGTTTTTAGATCAAAAGGTTTTTAGGATAACGAGAAACAAGTTTAATAAAACATGCATCAGTTACTCCATTTACATTGTCATTGTCTATAAAGAGAGATCTTTTTAAGTATTTAAACAAAATCATTTTTTATTTTCCCCACATAGTCTGTCACAAAGACTGATGTAATAGCAATGTACTCTGAGTGTGCTGTGCTATGTTGGGTTTGCAATAAACACAGCATTTAGCACCGGGGCTGAAAAGTCCAATTTTGGTCTCATCCAACCATAGACTCTTCTTACAAACGATTGAGTCTCACATGCCTTTGGGCCAGATGTGATATGAGATTTTTCAGCAAAGTGTTCCTTTATACCATCGTCCCACAGCAAGATTCATGAGGTCTATGTGTGCTGTTGTTGGACTGTTGTGAAGATGCTGTAGGGCTTCAGGTGGACTGTTTAACAAAGATTCGTATTGCCCAAACATTCAGTGCCCAGACAGTGAGAAAACAGACATTTAGTTTAAGAAAGTTCTGGACAGATTCAGCTGTTCCACGTTCTCACCTTTTAATAAATGTGCTTTAAGGGAGACTCGACATGTGACTGAAATGTTTCCTATGATCCTAAAAATTAATTATCTGAGGGCCTTTTTAAATGCTTGAAAATATTTTTCCAGACAGAAATATAATCGTGCTTAATGAATGATTTTTTTTACCAAATAATGAAAAAATGGCAGCCAATAACAGTCCAGTATAGATGGGTCCCGTCAACACTGTATATATACTGTATATATATATATGTATGATTATAATCAGCAATTGGTCTAAACTCTGTAAGCCCTAATATTACATTTTACTACATGCACCTGTGCTGTCGCTGTGAAACACGGAGTGAGAACCAATCAGTCTGAGTGAACTGCTTTAGGAACGGAGTAATATTTCGATTAGCCATGCATTTATATTGAGCAACTATAACATATGTATATATCACCATTGGAGGTTGTCCTAACTTACATCACATCCACTGTTCTTATCAGACAAATGGTAGAATCTAAAGCAGGGCTGTGTGTCCACATACTAAAATGCTTATTAATTTGGTCTGACGTCTGGAGCTTCACAGGAAGAACACACTACGTCCTGTCACTGAAACCTTAAATTTAAATCTCATTAATTCTGGACTCTGGTTAAGCATCTCAGGATTGCCTCAACATGATTGGCTATGTAGATGGGTGGTTAGGTCAGTTGTAGTGACCTCCTTGTTATCTTTTCAGCAGTTCCTATGGTGATGGGGTTTCAGAATTTATAGTGTAAGCCACATCCAGATGGCTGGTATACCTACAGTGACACAAATAAGAAGTCGTGAGGATGCATCTAGATGAATATGTCTAGCTAGAATCAAGGTCATGTGTTGGAAAAAAATAATGGCTTTGGTTCTCAGGGTTCTCAGAGTGGCATCTTCTACTTCAGCACCTCTCATGTGGACTAAACATAAAGGCCCTGGTCAATGAAGCAGCCAGACAGTGAGAATGGATCAGGTATAGAAATGATTCCTGGATAGACTCCAAATGCTGGGAGGGAAAATGGATCTTGGCCAGACAGTAGTGAGGTGACCGCTGGACGCGTTGCTCCGACACACATACACTCGCTCGCACCACACGACCGCTGCGCACTTGTCACTTGGAATGATAAAGCACCTGGACGCTCTTCTTGTCTCTCATTTTGGTCTGACTCATTCTCTCTCTCCTTCATGAAATCCTTTTAAACTTCAATCTCATATGCCACTCCTACTATGAGTAATAATGCTCTTACTTTCTCCCCATTTTGTCCTTGTGTTGCTTTTGCTGGGGTGAACCAAACAGTTGTGACAATTTAGAGCATACAATTTCAACCGCTTCTTATTCACTTACCACCCGCAATTCAGTTTAACTAGCTGCCGCCCACGTTGGTATTGTGCTGCAGTTACTGTAGTTTATTTTTAACTGTATTGTACTGTATTTTATTTTTATGTCCCATTTTTGTCTGAATTTATAAAAGGTACACACACAGGTCATGCCACATGTAAAGAGGGCATTTATATAGTAGTCTTAAAGGCACAGCAACAAAAATTTGGCCTGTTTAATTGCAAGAGTCTGAGAGATTGGAAGGTAGTCATGTAATAAATGACTAGAAGTCAAACTAGAAGCCACACCTCACAGATGATCACCAGAGCTCAAGGAACCTGTCTGAAGGAACCTGTTCCAAAAATCCTGGCTGTGCTCTAACCTGCCCGGATACAGGAACAGCTGTGCATATACATTCATCTTTAGGCTAGTGAATAATGCTGCAATTTGGCATCTGCTACAGTAGCCCACCAGAGAGGGGGATGGAATATGAGAGAGTGGAGGATGAGGCAGACATGGAGGCGTAAAGATCGGCAAAGAAGTAGAAAGCAAACAGAATAAAAAAGAAAACTGAAGAGAAGAACAGTATGTAAACAAAGAAGGGGGAAAAGAGCTCAAAAGAATGACCGAGTTGCGGAGTTTTTTATGTACAACTCTCTGTTCAACATAAAAAACAAGCCTCAAATCAAGATGACATGCTTTTTACATTTTCTTTAACCATAACTGCCTACATAAGAATCTTCTCTTTCAAAACGAATATCGTTATGCAAATATTAAATCTGCTGAGAGATCGGTTTGATAAATAGTGGCACAACATGTTTATTCTGAATCTTTTGAATACGGATGTTTGTTAGTGGATTATTTCATGTTACCTACTTTCCCTCATCTGATGTTTGTTTTTCAACAGTGCATGTTATTAGAGACCGGGCATTACAAACTAGTGTGGGTGTGTGCGTGTGAGATTTACTGTGCAGAAAGATTCTACCTCTTGCCATCCTTGCTCAACCCTTGCTTAGGTTTTGCAGTGGCCTGATTAGTATTCTATCTGCAGAGGAGCAGGCCAGTCTAAATATAGCCAATGAAAACAAGACCAGTAGCATCACACTGTTAGCACTGGAACACTGACTGCTCTTCAGTCCAGCACAGACCTGAGACACAATCAAATAGTCCCCAAATTTCCAATTTCCACATTATGTTTTCAACCCAGTACTTTATTTTTTCCTTGAAACACAACATGAGACACAGTCACATGACCTGTGAGATACTAGATTCAATGTTGGACTGTTTTTCACATAGCTACCACATCAGAAAAGGTTGTAAGGACTATTTTTTATAATTTTAGGTTTATGGCATATACCTATAAAACTATTTGTTTTTATAGTTTGGAACATAATAGGTCTAAATGAATAACATTTGACAAAATAGCCAAAAACTATTTAAAATCAATGCTGAAAGATGCGTTTCATCTTTGCTTTGAACTACACTATAACTGCAGCACATTTTAAATAATTTATCAATCATAAATCCATCATTTATTTCTCTGAGATACCTAATTTTGCACACAAAGCATCATATATAGTCTCTACATCTCACCTCTGTCCTTGTACATCACTATTAGGACTATATGAATGTTTTATGTAAGCCTGTTACATACATGTTACATGTTATGCATGTATTACAAAAAGCTCCAGAACCCTCTACAAACCCAGAGATTAATGACTGTGACTAACCCTGTAATGAAGACAACATTTGGGAGGCTCCTGAGGGCCTGAGCAGCACCCAGACAAATTACAAAATTTAACATCAATAACATCATTAAGGAGCAGAATCTGGATGCGTCACGGAAGGAGAATGTTTGAATATATCAGGTGACCTGAAATGGTCCCTCGATCTCTTTCCAGATCACCATAATTTGTCTCCCTCGTACACAGACGACAGGGTATCGTCCTCGCGTGGCATGGACAGATGCTAGCATGCTCTGACACACGTGCAAACACAGATTCGAACTAACTCACACACACACACATGCTAAATTACAGCACCAAAACTCAATGTTCCCGCCAGCCACTGCACGCAGCACAAACTAGGGCACAGTTAATCTGTTGAAAAGATGGTAGAGGTGTCCTAGTTTATTTGACACACTGCAGTTACGACTCAACATGCTGTGGAGGTTGAAAGTTTATGGTACACAGCCACAGGTGCAACAAAGGTGGGTGCTGTGTGGAAATACCGCATGTTTGGTCAAATTGCTCTGCAGTAAGCGAGTAAAGAAAATGGTTAGGCGGCTTGTTTGTTTTGAATGTGTTTTTCTCTTTAAAGGAAGGGTTTACTCCGAAATGAAAATTCAGTTATTATTTTTTCATTTTGTTTGTTTTGATCACGTATGACTTTGATTTTCTGCAGTTACAGTTAAAACAAGAGTACCAAAGCTTTCTAGGTTTAAGAAAGGTGAAAATGTCACTCAAGTCATTGAAAACACCTAGACATTTCTTCTTCTCTCATGACCATCAGGAACATACCATAAAGAGCCTAGGATGTTCTAGTTTTCATTGATAATAATTCACATTTCAGTTAGGTGACCTTACACAGCTTTAGTGCCCCAGGCATATAAACTGCTTTGTCACATTTTTGCATCCTTTATATAGAGAAAACTCCAGTCCCCAATCATTTTAATTGCTGAAAAAGAGCAACCAGTACATTTTTAAAAATGTCACTTTTTTGTTTCACATATGAAAGAAATTTGTATAGAGATAAGACAACGAGGGTTTTTAAAAGGATGACCGATTTTCATTTTTGTGTGAGCGGTTTCTTTAACCTCCAAATTCTCTGTAAATTTCTTCATTCTTTTCTTTTTGGTCTGTTGGAGCTGCTCACCCTCTGTTCACAATCTGACATATGAGTCATTGTGATTCAGCAGCCTCAGTACGCAGGTCTCGTTTCATCTGCTTATAAACCTATGCCCCATTACCCGTTCCACTGTATCCGTTCCTTTTGAACTGTTCTGAAATCAGCCTCCCATTAGGCATTCTTACAGCACTGTGTCAGTCAAACTAAAGCAGAAGACAGTACTGACACATATTTTGACAATCTCACAAAACCCTGCCAAACAAACGTTTGGCTTATCCTTTCAGGCATCACTGTACAGTTTGTGCCATTTCTGTAAAGCTTTTCTCTGTGTCTAATAGCTTAATGCTTCTTACTGAGATGATGTCTTGGGCAGATGCTTTTTTGCCCACTATTTTATTTCTTACTTTTTTCTATAAGAGAATGTTTGTCTCTCCAAGCAAACAACAGAGGAGAAGCAGACTGGCCTCCCAGAGGAAAATTTTATTGCCCAGAAGTTGCTTTTTTATAGCTCTGGAGATTTATTGGAGTTCTCAGTTATGTTTCAAGTCTTTTTAAGTATCTTTTCCCTAAAAGTGTTTAAGAGAAATAGAAACTGACAGAAATGAGGCAATTGCTGTCACAGTCTAAAAAAATATAGAGCTGTATAATTTATGCAGTTACAAAGTTAAGATAATTTGCTTTGCTGACTAGGAGAAACAACTAAGATATTAAGCAGATCTCACTTGTGATTTGTCTTTTCTCGAATAACAAAATATAAAGGGGGTCACATTGCACATGGGTTAAAGTGGTTTTACACCAAATGCATTACAAATGCATTAAAAATTGTACATATATTTTAAAAAATGGGCTCAGACTCAGCATGGTCCATGTTCAAAGGCTTCTCACATATTGGCTGAACTGGCATTGATTATTTTACTGTTGACTGCCGAAGGTTTGCGACCAGCAGACGTGCAAAACAAATTCACTCAGTAGGTGCCGCCTGCCTCACTGCCTTTTATAGCAGTGCTAAAACACCCGGTCTGGTCTTTACCTCTAGTAATAATCAGGCTGCTGTTAGAAAGTAGCTCCAAAAGCTACCGTTTTCACTACCTGTTTCTCTGTTGTGAGCGTGCGTTGTTGGTTAAGGTTGGTTAAGTGCTTTCCCGGAGTTGTTTAATGTATGTTCCAAGATTCTTTAATGTATGCAGACATGGCTGAATTTTGAAAAGTACCCTGTTTAATTGGCTCCCATTACAATGCTTTTAGTCCCTTTGGAAAAGGCAATATTTTTCAGATTTCTGACAGAAGAGTGCTGGTGTTCTTTAACAAAAGGGCTGAGGTTTTCTGAAAGGGGTGCTCATGAGTTCAGCAGGATCTATAGTAATGTAATGATTCTGAACAGCACAGCCAACAAAACTGAGATTGCTGAGCAGCTGCTGGGTTTCCTAGAAAGTTTATTTTTTTCAAGGTTATCCGGTAGTATTGTTCAGTCAAAGATCAATACTATAGTCTTTGCCTGCCCAAGGTTTCCATAAAAGACATTCTTTGTGAATGGAATAGTAGCTCATATTGATTCGGTTAGCTTGTTTGTGTGTGTGTATGTGTGTGTATATGATCTACAAAAAACCTTTAGCTTTAGTGACAAGACTGTCGCTTGAAATTGTTTTCTTCCCAGCTGCAATGACACATTCATAACAGAAAACAACAATATTGTTTTGTCGCAAATATATGGTTTGTGAGGTTAAGGTGGGCGACGTTTTCAAAAAGTCATACATATTCATTATGTGCCGAGACAGGTATTGGTGGAAAAATTAGCAGTATAGGTTGTGCTTGGCGCTATGTCTACCTAATTGCATGACTTCTGGTTGTTATTGCGTCATTTTACAAAAACATATTTCCCTGGAGCGACACCTCAATCTACCCCCTGCCATTCCTAAACAAATAACCACAACACCACAAACCTAAAGTCAAAGCAACTCTGAGGACGCTGCTGGCCAATATTGCCACCTGTCATTCAAATCTTGCAACATTAGCAGTAAGATGTCACTGAACCCAAGTAACCAATCAGCTCCTTTGGTTTGTCTTTTCACATTTGTTGGCCAACAATGACAAATGGATGTGTACAAGCATAATATATTATTTTGTATGATTATTCTGGGCTGTTTTATTATTTTGTACGATTATTCTCACGTTTTTATTCATAGAAACAGTAGAGAAATGACAGAGAACCATGGATCCAAAAGTATGCAGCAAACTAAATGCATTTATTTTGCACTTATAGATTGCTGTATTGCATGTAAACATCTTATTTATGTATAAATAATGAAAATATTGATCATGCATGATAATAATAAATCTTAAAAATAAGTACAGTAAACATGGCCATTATATTTTGCTAGTTTAATTTAGTGACTGAGTTTTTCTTGTGCCCTTTAGGTGCTTTACCATTTCTGACCTGTCCAGTTTTGGCAAAATCATTCGTCAGGGTGAAATTCCCCTTAGGTGCATCTTTAAAAGCATGAGGCCTCTTACTGAGCTGTCAGAGAAAGAGACACATTTTGTTTTTCTCTGCCAGAGGCATCAATTAGTGCTGGTGCAGAAAAGTGTTGGAGACACATCAACAACATGGTGGTGCTCAGACAGGCCGGTGAGCTGGGCTTATGTCAAGCTAAAGTACAATATGAAAGACTTTCGCAAACAGACTCATTATGGTGCTTGCTGATTCCCATTTTAGTGAATCAGCACAGCAGTTAAAGATTCCCTGCATCCATCTGAACCATTATGGTATCCTAGAGACAGTTCTCCCCATTCAGTAAACATGTGCTTAAATCCATTTTTATAATTCCACTGTTGGTTGTTGTCTGTGTGAAACGTAGTTTAATTATTATTTAACTCAATTTCATTTGACCACTTTGCTTCCGTCAATTAACGTTAAATTATTTTAGGCCGGCCAAACTTAACGAGTTAACTTTTGAGATGAATGAATATATGTTTAACACTGCTCAGTTCATTTAACATTATCAACAGGAAGAGTGAAATGGGTGATGGGTGTAGGGGGTGTGATCAGGAAACAACATTCAAATGTGTTGTTCACAATTGAGAGAATCCACACAAAGCATCAGAGCACTTACACTATTATCCTAGACCACAACTCCAATACATTCATCTAAAACTGCTTTCTTCTGTTCTGAGACAATGTGAAAAAGTCATTTGTAATATTTGTATGGTAAAATTAAATTATTTTAAATTAAGGAAAGGTATGAAATATCTCCAACGAAGAGCAGAACACACTGTTAATGAGTACACGACTTTGTAAACCGTTAAAACCGTTGATTATTTGTTTAACTAAATGCATTGTGTATGTTTAAAATTTAAGACCTTTATTCAAAATTTGACTAACTATGCTAACACTTCAATAAAAATGAAACGAGTTATTCTGTTATCCTTTTCCAAACTTTAACAACTTGTTCTGCCACAGAAACTTTATTTTCAGAACTTTATTTTTCAGATGACATCATAGATCTCTCTTTTCAGCCCCTCCCCTCCAACCACATTGTTCCCATTGGATAAAACTAAGCTCTACTTAAATACATCAGGTTATGGAAGTAAAAAGGGTAGAGGATGGCATTTTAAATTCACATTTTTATCATTTAATTGACAAAAAAATCCTGAGATGTTCAGACCAGAACATAACAGTAAGCCTCTCTGGTCCCAGTGGAGTTTTATATGGAACTCTTTGTTCTCATAGCAAAGTGATGGTTTCTCATTGCTTTCTAAACTATCAGCAGCCAGGGTGAAATATAAAAGAAAGCATAAAACTCTAAAATACATAAAGATCAAAAGAAATTAAAAAATGTAATTTAATCAAATTTAATCTAATATATTATTGTATCTGACTGTCTTCTGATGCACCTAACTGATCAATAAGGAAGCAATCATAAATCAATAAGTCTGCAGTGTGTGTATATACACTACAGTATGTCTTGGAACCAAACGAAAACCAGACAAAAAGGGCTTGGCTCAGACAATAGGCAGAACTGACATTTCTAGACCATTTTTGCACTAATATGTATTCTGCACTTTGAGTCAGCTATGCTGTTTCTTCCCCCTTTCATTTTAACACAGCAAAGAGTCGGAAGAGTCATAGAGATTGCAATGATCTTTTTGGAGTAAACAGCAAGACATTTCTGTAATTTACATAGCGATTGGAGAGAGATGTGACAACTCAACGCTTATTAAAAAATATTGTAATTAATTGCCAAATGTAAGCAAGTTGCAGGATGCATAATTATATCTCTATAAAAGTATGCATGCAGCTCAAAATCACGTTCTAGAAGCTGAAACAAGACATGCTCTGGTTGTCTTTGCTGCAAGCCAAGCATTGCAGTAGGCAGTGCGTGATGCTTCATTTTCTAGAAATAACACATTGCATCACATTATATTGACAAACTGCAAACTTTCAGCCCATTTTAAAGACTAAAGTATGCAGGTCTGCACAGGCAAACCGCTGATGACAAGTTCACAGTAGTGTTTAATGTCACCTTTTTTCAGCATTTTAATCTTGTAATGTTTTTTCACCAAAAATGAAACCAAACCCAAACAACTGTCTTTATTTCTTGAAACACAAATGCAAAAAGTTGGAAAAAAATGTCTATGCAATTACAGTAAATGGAGACTGTAGCTTTTAAGCTTCAAAAAGAATGAGTCTGTGCTACCTGTGCACTTTGTTCATTTATTCTAAAGCCACACAGTAGTTTAGGCGATTTGATTCATTGGATTCATTGTAATTGCATGAAAAAGAGTGAGTAAATGGTGACAAAAATCACATTGTTGAGTGAACTATTCTTTAAATTGTAATGTGAAAAAAACTTTCTTATACTGTGTTGAAAAACCTGAGCCATGTGTATAGCACTTATTCAATGTTGTCTCTTATTGTAATCGAAGTTGCTTCCTTTCCTCATTTGTAAGTCGCTTTGGATAAAAGCGTCAGCTAAATGACTAAATGTAAATGTAAATGTAAATTCCTCTCACAATTGTTTCAATCTAAATGAAGTTCTTACGCGCATTAAATGTAATTGTGTCCATGTTAGGAACTATAACTCTAATCATTGACCTTGGACTTTTACCTGAAGGTCACAGTTATCCACCATTTCCTTTATCCTTAAAGTGCAAGCTTTTAATTAAACAAGCACAGGTAGTGTTTGCTTTATTCATTGGTCACTTAACTGCCTTTGGACGAGTGACATGCATACAGAATTAGAGACAGACTGAGGTCAAAGGGGATGCATTTATAAAAATGAATGATACAAGGTCAACCTACTTATCACTGCATTAACAATTTGCTATTTTTTATGGTTTTCCTTATCTTGCTAAAATCTGCAAGTGTAAGACTCATGTACTCAGATTTTTGTTCCTTAGTGCCAAAGTACCCACATTTTGCATTTTTTACATTCCTATGGCGCATTTGTTGTTCATAGTGTCATTTCGCAAATTTACTCAAATTATCAGCCACACAGGATGTCTCACAGTCAGGGATGGATATGAATCTGTCTTATTTTCACATACATAACGAGCTGTCAAAAAACAGTTGCCACCAATGACTGATTGGTGTATGATGTGACTCAGAATTAAGCTGAGGACAGAAAGCTTTTTCCTCACATCACGCCCAAACCGTAAAACATCCAGAGGACGATGTGTTGCAAACATCAGCTGTTAATTCCTGAGGAGTTGTTAAAACTTCCTGCAACATAACATGAAAAACAAATGTGTGCGGCGAGTAACACAACTATGAATGCAGAAAGCCTAGCTCATATAGTTAAACAGATGTCAACACTACTCTGAGAACAGGTAGCAGTATTTCAAAATATTTAATGTTGCCATATTTTAGCTCACATTGTTTTGTGGTTGAGTGTTTCTGTTTGATTTTGTTTCTAAATTAACATTTTGTGTTATTTGACAGTATGTAACAAATGGCCATATAAGATTTTTAAGCATTTACTTGCACTGAAGATGTCTGACTTTAAAAAAAAAAAACACTAGTACTGTGATGACGCCAATGGTTGTGTTTTGGAATATGATAGCTGGTTTCTAGCAGATATTAGCTGGTCAGTAGCTAACCATCTACCATATTATTTCAATATACTTCAAAGAATTCTGTGGTATTACCATAGTAAATAACCAAACTAATTTTTATGGTACCATGTCCAAAAAAAACAGTAACAATTTTGTCAGTGGAAAGTCATAACAGTTTGTGGACATTTTTCTCTCCCTCCTCTGCCATGGTTCAGCCTGAATAATTAATCTTGGCTCTGGTCAGCATCTCTTTTATCACGGTCTGCCTGAAGCTGACACCTGTGATCCAGAGACAGTGATGGGAGCAGGAGCAGAGACAGGTGAGGGGTGGCAGTCATGCATACAGGGCCAGCTGGCCTGCTCAGCCAGCCAGGCTGCACAAGGTGACAGTGACATCGATTTGTTACAGGTAAAGGCTACATCTAACAGCACAGTCAAATAAGGGCACCCAAGCTTAATGACATCATCACATAGAGGTGCAGGAATTTATGAGGAAAGAAAGTGGATGATTTGTGTATGTTATGTGGATCCTACAGAACAAATATAATATTATTTTACATTATTATTATTACATTATCCAATTCACTAAGAATCTGTATTTTGAGCAACTTTTCAAAACTATCAAAACATT
Source organism: Botia almorhae (assembly GCA_036877575.1). Taxonomy (NCBI): domain Eukaryota; kingdom Metazoa; phylum Chordata; class Actinopteri; order Cypriniformes; family Botiidae; genus Botia; species Botia almorhae. Next base: position 282,432 of record JAZGTJ010000041.1, on the reverse strand, counting down.
TGATATTTAAGCAGCTGCAATTCAGCTATGGAACATAATCTGTCTAGTTATTTCAATGAATTTTGCTTCGCTAATAAAAATACTTCCAAATAAAAACAGGATTAGCCGCTATGCAGCCAAGCAGCACATAAGACTGACAGTCTGTCTGGAAAATGGTGAACACAGATGAGCGGGATAATACACCCAGTAAAACATCCCAGGGCTATACTCTCATCACTCTCAACCAATCAAATTAGATGACCAGTATTGTAACTCCATCGCATACATAACCTTGGCAATAACTGATACAATGCATTGTAGTAAGCCAATGAAGGATCCTTATCTTTTAACATTGAGGAAACAGTTCATTTGTTATATATGTTGACCCATTATCTAAACAATTCATTCTTCATTGATACAATAAACTCCATAGCCACGGATTGGTCAAAACATTGGTGTGTAGCTCACATTAATCATGTTCACCTCTTTCCATTCACTCTGATGTAATAAAAGACTCAAACATCCGATTGAGAGGCTTTAAAGGTTAAAGGCTGTTTCTGCCCCGCTGCTAAAGCTCTGGCTATTACAGTTCACTCTCACAGCAGTTACATTATGAGATCATTGAAAACTGGGTCACACTGTAATATTCCATCCAGAGATGCTGCTCTGTACTGCTTGTTTCTACATTACAGGAATGTGTATTTTTCCAAGGGCATTGCATGCAATCATAAAACTTACATGTGTTGTCATCGTACATGATAGACGTTTAGAGATTACACAATGAAAAATGAGTTTGCTCTATGAATCCCATTACATATTTAGTCCCAGTTGTAGTTAAGGCTGATAAAAGTCTGTCCCTCTCTGTGTGCTAAGCGTGCTTGAAAAACAATTAGCCCATGTAAAGAGTCAGTCTGCCATTTCTCACCCCATTAAATTCAGCCCAGTGGTTTAATTCATAGCACAAAGATGCACCAGGACCCATTCCATGCATGCCTATCAGAGTAAATGCTGTAAATGATTAGAGGCGTTTCACAAACCACCATCAGCCTGGGAAGCCAGAGAGAGAGAGAAATTAGGAGGGAAAGAGAAGAGAGATAGAAATAGCAAAGGGCAGAGAAATGCAGGGGTGAGAAAAGAAGCCAGGAATGTTGCTCACTTAAGGGACAAGATGTTATCACTTTGCTTTCTCAATGCAACAATATTATTAGAGAAAATGCAGCTTGGTGCTATGCTATATTTATATATATATATATATATATAAACTCAAGATTAACACAAGACTTGACATCTCTGGAAAAGATTGCATCATTTCAAAACAAGCTTTACTGTAAATATATAAAGGTGAAGGTATTACATCAGTGTATAGCTTAAAAAAATAGCTCGGCCAAAAACAAAAATTCTGTCATTAATAACTGTTGTTTCAAAACCCTGTGCTTTAATTTTTTAGTGGCTCTTGCCATGAAAGAAGAGGGCAAGATCATCAATGAATAACAATGAATTAAATTTCTGGTCTTAACACAAAGCTATCGTATGGCAAGAGATGCACAAGCATTGTCCACAGTAAAAAAAGGGGCTTGGAATAACGTAAAGGTGACTTATTTGTATCAAATAAACTCAACTGAAGAAGTTTAAAATCTTTTCCTCTTACACAGTCTGCCTTAAAATCCAAGAAGCTTCTAATAACCACTAGAGATTGAGAACTTGAAAGGTTGGGTGTGAGCCAAAGTGGGGCCTAATCCATGGCTTTTACTAGCAGGATGGACCAGTGAATACCATCCTAAACAGTGCAAAAGAAGAAAACCGGAAGCTCTCAGTGTCTTGTCATTGAAGGCTTGGCTGCTGTTGGTCTTCAGTTTTCACTTATAAACCTTCCAGAATAAGTACAGGGGTTGCTAGAATCAGAATATTATTTTTCATGATAAATGACCTCCGTAACGCAATACTTCCTCATCAGACAGGCTGGTCGTCACTGACATTATTGAGTGCTAAAGTTCCAAACCAGAGGTGCCAGACTTCTTTGAAAACTGTCTGCAGCTGATGCACTCGTTCCTGAGGTGACACTCATTAATTTAAGAAATTAATTTGAGCAAAGGAAATGAGGTCAGAAGAAAATGGAAATGGGTCTGTGAAAAAGGGTAAAGTAAGATGGACGTAATGGAGTTAGGCTGTCTGTACACTCCGGCAAGCAGGATGGTTGCTTTTCTAACCTGACCACAAGGCTGATTTATCCTACCCAGCTTGGCTGAGCTACCATGACAGAGAGACAGAGAGAGAGGGAGGAAGAGAGAGAGGAGAGAGAGTTAAATGGCCTCTGGCTTCACCAAAGCTTCCCCATAATCTCCAGCAAATTGAGTCTCCTGCTGCCTGCTGGGGGACCAGGCCAGAGGAGGCAGCTTTGGATCAAAGTGGGCAGTCTACACTGGGCCTTGATGTATTGGCGATCGAACAGGAGGGAGCAAAAAGGTCCATCTCTTTGAGAGCAGGTAACAGGTTTTGTGAGTCGGCAACTTCTGACAAATGAACAAAACAGTTCTCGATTTCTAACCCTCTCTTCTTTGTATTATCCCGTACGAAAGCAAAATCACAAATGAGATGTTTTTAATATCCTGATTGTTTATTTCCTAAACAGCAATGAGATTAAATAGCGAGCAAATGAAAACATCTGCTTAAATATCCTTTTGTTCAGATTTTTCTCCTGAGGAAAACTGTTATTTCTGTCTTCTCCAGATCTCAACAATGTCTCAAACTGACTTAAAAAATGCATGCCTACTATAAAAAGTCTTCAGAAAGTCAGATCTCAGTATGAATTCAATATTTTCTTATCTAAATTTTCAATAAAAATATTATGTTTTTATTAATATTATTTTAAACAATAGAAACATCTCCATTAAATCTCTTGAGATATGAAAGAGCAATCAGTGAGCAAATTTTGTATGCAAAAATACAGATGTAGTGATTTATAGCACTGAAAAGTTTCAGGAAATACATTCTTTGTCCCTCCTGCAGGAAATTTGTTCTTAAATAACCACTGAGTAATGTGACAAGTCTGTAAAAATTAATCTCTCTGATTATAGCGCCCCTAGTGGATAACATGCATCTGTACCACAGTGACGGCCATGCAGTCTCATCTGTGGTCCTGTGCAGATGGAAGCTGTGCGGTGGTAGACAGCATCAACAGTCCTAGCGAGAAAGTGGCAGCCTTTGATTCAGGGTTTAAACCCCCTGCGGGTCTCTACACGTTGTGAGCCGATTCGCCTATGCTCAGTCCTATGGCTAGGTGCTAAGAGAGGCTACCGAATTCATCTGATAGGCTTTCTGCCCGGATCCTTCTGTCTGTAAGAGAGTAACACCATCTCACTGCATGTCGTCTCTTCATCGCCTGCTACTATCTCTCCTGCTCTCGCTCATCTCTTGACTCTCTCCTTTTCTCGCTTCATCTGTCTAGCCAGATCAGACAGGATATGATGGCGGATACTGTTTCTGTGTTTTCAGATGTTTACAGAACAAAACATATCCCTTGTCATTTCTAGATATCAAATATTTGTTTTGTTTTGAAAAACGTATGACTTCAACATAAGTTTACTTAAATTCAACATGAAAGCATTTCCTTTATGTATGTCACTGGTCTTATCGGGGCAGGAATTAGCATGCAGTACAATATTATATTGATCTGGGTGCTGAAACCATAAGGCTACAATATTGTGTCTTTTGTTTATTCAAAACTGTGAAATTTGATTTCTTTTACACATTTCTTTTTTTTTTGTATTGATTCTTTGTGTATTTATATTGTTAGATCAAAAGTTGATTGAGATCAAGATTTATTGAAATACATAGTGTGTGCTGACCTGCTCTGAATTCTGGTCCTTCTTCCTTTTCCTAAAAATATTCATATCAAACATATACAGGGAAATTTTCAAAAGTTTAAAATATTTTTCTTTACCCCATAGGTCCTGTTGGAAACGATTAATTGATGAATGCCATTCCAAATTTAAGAAAAAGTCTGTTTTTTATTATTACCAGACTGTAATAATTTTAAACCCCACCCTTCCTACCACCTCATTACAATCTATACTACCACTTTTCAACATCCAGTTGATGGAGAAAATCAAGTCCTGTAATAGATGTATCCGATTGCAGAAGGTTTCATGTGAACTTTAACTGTCTACAAACAGCAATGAAAGCCATTTTTAAATGAACATGCTGTGTGTGGTATTGTAAAAGAATTTGCCCAAGGCACTGTCATTGCAAATAGAACTGACGCTGTTTGATCACTGATACTTCAGTGAAGTCATTTCCTGTCTCTTTTGGCTTGAGTGTGCTTTAAAAGTGCTACAGATTCCTAAAACCAACCATCTATTGGATGGATGCCTGATCTCCTGGGAACAAATATGCAATGGATATATGCTGATTACAGTGTAGAAAGGCTCCTAATGACACGTCTCGTTTTTATTTTCGTGAAGAAATTAAAACAGACCAAGTCATTTTGTCTGAAATAGACAACTTTCAGGAACCCATGTCTGCTATTGCATCATACCTTCTGTTTCCATGTGATAAACCAATCTCTCAAATTACCAGCACAGGCAGAGACACTTAACCAAGCTGCAGACACAGCACTGTAGCACAGATAAGTACTCTTTGTCCAGATGACACTCGTCCCTCTCATTACATGCTGTGAGACACAGTCTTCTCTCCATATTGTGTCTTTCCTCTCTGCCTACTTCCTTCTTTAGCTCCCTCTCTCTCTTTCTCTCTTTCCTTGAGAGGGTGGAACCTTATTCGCTGTCCTCTGACCAGTGTTAATCTCGTCACAATCTCAATAACAATGATAGAGGAAACAGATGCGTCATGATAATGAAACAAGTTTAATGAACGATATATAGATAAAGAAAATATAGATATATATAGATAAACACTGCAAGATATTAACGATGCACTAATAATGTTAGTGCAGGAAACATTTTGGAAGGTTTGATTGGATAATCAAGTCACAGTATGTTGCTGATTGACCTGCTTGGGGTCAAAGTAGCTGAATGAGAGTTAACACAATCATCAAAAAAATAAAAATGAAATAAAATGTTACAAAAAAGCTTCTGGCACTTAATTTCAGTCTCTTGTATTTTTCAATTTCATGTTGGCCCGTTATCCATCAGGGGTTGTTTAACTGTAAAGAAGCTGTTTATGTTATCAATGTTTTTTCATGTTTAAATTTCGGAATTCGAAAGCAAATCAGTTTGCTGAGGACAGAGTCAATGAATCAGCTCATTAATGTAATATATTGATTGTGAAATTCAGAACAACTACTAGCTGACTCCACGGGGAGCGTTGTCTGTTTCAATCACCATATTAATGTAACGCCTAAAGAGCAATGTTTGTCTCTCAGCGTTTGAGAGTGTAATAATGTAACAATGTTATGAATAACATAATGGCCATGATACATACTGATTTTGCCCAGATCAACGCAAAGTGGGGCATTTGCAATGAGTCCCCTTAGAGCAACTATGGGTTAAGTGTTTCGCTCCAGTATACAATGGAGGCAGAACAAGAGCAGGTTCTTAACATTTCTCCAGTTAATAGATCAACTCTAAATGGGATCAAATGCTGCCTTAGCATTAAAAGCCTACAGCCTATGAAGTAATTGCTTAACACAGATAGTATGCCACCAGAAGCATCATGTCCATTCAAACAATAAAATCAGCCTGTGAACCCGATTCCTCTTGCATATCAGTCAAAAACTGTAGCACAAGATCAACACATCTTTTGTTTGAATAAACTAAGACATTATTAATCTCCATACTGCATGTACTGTAGTACACCAGCACTGCCACTCAAGAAAATTAGTTGCATGACTAAGTTATCACAGTTTTAGCTATACTGTAAAATAAACAATAAATAAATTGTTAGATTTTTACATATTTTTATAATTGTTAAATTGTAATAAATTAACATTGGATAGCCTGTATATAGAGTTCAGAAACTTTCTTTTTTTTCATTTTTATATTTTCATTAATTCATTTATGGTTTTATTTATTTGCTAAACTGGTATTAGATGGCTAATACCAGGTTAGCATAGTTTTACTTTACAGGAACACTACACAATAGGGAAATGAGGCTGGATTCATTTGTATGCAAGGTGGCATGTCATTTTTTGTTGGTTTTAAAAAGAAACCATTTCAATTGGTTTGTACGTGCATCTCCTAGATGAACACTAAAGGAAATAGAATGACAGCATTTCCCTCAGAGTTTGTTTGCAAGGATGATCTTAACCTGAGGCAGTTAGCATTAATTAAAAAGTGCGCTAGCAAAAGCTTGGGGGTTGAATCAGAGTTTGAATGCATGGGAGGAGATATGAAAAGATTTCAGGCTCATGTTAGCTCCTAAATTCCATGCAGAATGACAGAATTGATAATTAATTCAGAGCTGTTTGTGCTGTTTTATGTAAGTTACTGAGGAGTTACATAAGTGATTTCTATCTCAGCACAAACTTGCGGCACTCTGAAGTCAAACAGGGTTAAAGGGTATAATTACAGATTTTCACACTCACATTTACATCCAAGCACGCACATGGTCGTACACTCTCAAAAGCCTAAGACGGGCAGAGTTGGTTGAACTGTAGCTGCTCTGACGTAGTGTAACTATGTAACTAACATTACAATACACACACACATTGGCATATGTGGTTTATGAGGACTCTCCATAGATTTAATGGTTTTTATACTGTACAAACTGTATATTCCATCCCCTAAACCTCACCCTACCCCTAAACCTTCCCCTTACCACAAAATTGGCATTTTTAATTAACAAAAAAAATCACCATTTAGTATGTTTTTAAGCGATTTGGTTTATGAGGACACAGCAAGTGTCCCCATAAATCATGTTTACATTGTTTTACACGTCATTATACACATTTGTGTCCTTGTAAACCACATACTCAAACCCACCCACACACACACACACCGAGTCTACTTCCTGGTCTCATTTCATATGATGTGACCATATTAACAGTGAATCCCTGAAGTATCATTCAGTACTGAGTGCTGCCCATCAGAAACTCATATAATATAGCCAAAAGAATTAAAGATTTTATCTGACATTTGCCATCTGCACATTCTTCACTAGACTGATGATCAATACTGCTTAAAGGGATAGTTCACGTAAAAATGAAATTTCTGTCATAATTTACTGACCCTTACGTCCTTCCAAACCTTTATGGCTCTCCTCTGTAGAACACAAAAGGTGATTTTTAGTCAGAATTTCCTGGTTACCCTTTTCTATTTTATATGAAGGCTGTCACGCTCGAAAATGACAGCAAAAGTCATACAATAGCTTTAAGTAAGGTACAAAAGTTATCATATGACTACAAAAGAATTTGAATATAGCACATGGGTACGGAGTACATAGTATGGACCACTTTTATGGTACTTTTTATGGTGCTTTTTTGTAATTTTGGTGCTTGACAGCCCCATTCCTCATTTACTTTCATTACAGTGTATGACACAGGGTGCCCAGGATATTAAATCCACCTTTTGTGTTCTCCAGAAGAAAGTCGTTAGACAACATGAGGGACTTCAAACATTGTGAGGGTGAGTAAATGATGAAAGATTTCCTTTCATTTTCTGATAAACTGTTCTGATGTATGCTCTCCAACAATCTCAAGAAAGCCCATATTTTCAAACACCCAATTTCCACTCTGGTCAGTGTTTAGTCCAGTCAGAACGCAATGTCCTCCTCTCATAGCTTATAATATATCTGACTTTATTTTAAGCTGGATCCATATGTAGTGTGGGTGTAGAGCAGTTTACCGGGCCGTAGCGAGTCTCTGTGTTTATAAATAGCTGGAGCGGTTATTATTCCTACATCATCAATCACATTGGTGCACGGACAGTGGGAGCGAGAGACTTAAGGGTGTAGTTCTGCTGGCGTCCCCTGACTTTACAGTGTGCTGGTGCGAGAGGAGATCAGGGGAAGGTGGAGTTGAATAGGGTAATCTGCAAAGTAAACTACATCAGAAAGAGAGAGTTGGGTGGATGTGGATATAGGGGAACAGATGCTGGTGCCCAGGGAGCCCAGAGGCTACAAGAGGGATGGCTTAAAAACTGCTAAAAGAGTTTTAGGAGAGGTTTTAGTTTGCATGCTAGCTAGAGTGGGCTGAAATATTTAACTCTTGTATGGAAAGACATGCAAAAAGGAGATTTTTGAAACAGAAGGATTTAATTAGTCTTCTATCTCATGCTCTACGATTATTGACAAGACTGATGACAAACACACACACACATTTAGACTATTTTAATGTCATCTCATTAAAAGGGAGCTGAATGTGCGTGCAAAATTCAAACACACAGTCCTCATCACACACATACATTTTTTTCTATTCCATTACCTTCAAATTCTTAAACCTTATATTCCTTTTTCTGTTTAATACCTTCATATTGCACACACACATACACACACACAAATCTATTCAGCTGAAATGTGACATTGACACAGACACACTTTTGTCTTTTTTCTCTTCTGTCAGCTCTCTCCTAAGCACACTAAGAGAGCAACACGCAGACACACACACACACACACACACACTCAGTGGAATCTTTTCATCTTGTAACCATGGCAGTTGGTAGAATACAGTAGAAATCCAGCCGATAACAAAGTGCTTACATAACTATTGCATTGCCAAGCCCAACTCCTACCTAGCACACCTCTTTGCCTTTTTATCTTTCTTTTCTCTGCCTCTCACTTACATTCTCCCCCATATCTATTTTGCTCCCTCTATCCCTTTGCAAAATCACTCTGTTCACATTTACGCTATCATTTGGCATTTCAGTGAATTCACAGAAACATTTCATGTCACAAAAAAGTCATCCGTCCTCTGCATAAAAATCTCTCGTTCTCTCTCACACTCAGCTCTTCCTCTGCACCTTTTACAGTAACCGTGTCTCAATCAAAAGCAGTAAGCCAGGCTATTCAGAGAGTGAAATGGTTGGTGGTTAATACACCTCTTGCAACAATAGGTCATGCAGTTTGTGCTCGGGATTTCTTAGTGTAATGATGCTACTTTCACTCTAATCCACACTGGCACTCCTTTAACTGGCCAGTCAAATCCTAAACCTTGAAACATATGGTATTAATCACCAATTGTCTCTCCTTAAATTAAAAGTCATATATTCCTATATATGAATAATACTAAACATGAAAAAAGAAATATGAGTGTTTTATATACTTTATAAATACTGAAATGGCAACTTTGGTTCCTAAAACTATACAGTGATACAGATTTACCTCCCGCAGTTCATGTGCCACATCTTTTAGCTCCTTGAGAATTCCCTCCAACTGCTCGATCACCATCTTCATGTGGCTGCGGATCTGTTCTCTCTGACTGGGGGTCTCAGAGGGTTCCCGGGCCGGAGCTCCGCTCTGGGACATCCTTCACAGGCTGCTCACGGGCCGGGTTGCGGAGCGCTGAGGGCGGGGGCAAGCCGAGCCACGATCCATGTCTGGGGCCACCAGGAGCCGCAGTGCTACTGATCCGATCTGGGGCTCGGGCCACGCAGGGAGGGTTCAACATCTTAAAAATGCCTGGGCAGCCGAGAGACCTCGCTGGGTCTGGGGTCAAGCCTCCTCTTGCTGTGTACTGTGGGACATCTCGGGGATCCGGGGACAGATGTGGTTGAAATGAAAGGTGCTGGAATCATTGAAGGATGGTTAGGCTTTTATATCCAAGAAACACACCAAACCCCGAGAAAAATCAAGAAAATGTGCTCAATGCAGTACATGTGGTTCATTTCATTGTATCTGTGTGAGCAGTGTTTAGTGTGCATGTGTCGTGGACTATGTGGGTGCTTATGGGTAATTCTGGGATGAACACTGTTGTCTATGAAGCAGGAATCTTCTCTTCCATGTATACATGACAAAGAGTTGTATTCAATTGTGCATGGTGCAATACAGACAGATGCTCATGTGGTCAGAAGTTCCATTCTGAACTCTCATAAAATCCAATCCAAGTTGAAAAAGAGAACTCCATTGTCCACAACTTTCAGTATTCAGTTCTTTCAGTATTTCATTAGGAATAATAATGAGTTGAATAATTGATGACCAGGACTGAGGTGCCTCTTTTTAAAAACTGGGAGGTTTTGTGCTATGCTTTTCTGAATAAAAAGTCAACACCAAAATGTGTCCAAATATTCCAACTGTCCTCTTCTCTGAACTGGATCTGGAAGAGAAAAAGAAGCAATTAACATCAGATATTTTTGCCAAAAAATACGCCTTTTGCTTAAAGGGCTAAAATTTGTCCTTCAATTTTATGTTCTCTCGTTCTCACGCACGTGTCTCTGTGTGTGTCTGTCCTTGCGCATTTGTTCTATCTGTGAGAATAAAATGAGGCACCAACGCAACCAAATGAAATCTATAGGAAAGGTCAACAAAATTGTGACTATACTTACAATAAATGCTTTTCAGGAAATTAAATCAGATGGAACGGCACGTTCTTGATTTCTGAACCTGTAGTTGAAGGCTTTATGGTTGGTCATTTCTTTCCGGTTTATTCAGAAATGGTTGAACAAAAACAGATCTCAGTCTAGTTCCATTTAAAGGTGTATGAAATCCAGTAACTACCACAATAGCTGTGCGTTCTTCAAAAGTCAAAGAGAAGGTAAACTCCACATCATTTGCTCCAGGGAATAGGGGAAGAAAATAGAGCAGAAAAGAGCAGAACTTGATGCTTCAAATCGTTGCTGCCAATACGTGTCACTAAAAAAATTAGAAACAATATCTGTTAAGACAGAAGAAAAAGCAGTTTGCCTTCTTTGTTTCACGTCTTCTTAACTGTAATCTCCATTTTTGAAATTTCCTCTCTTTCTCAGACACAAATCTTCTTATTCACTTTTAACCCTGTTTTCTACAGTTTACAACACAAAATCGATTACAGACAGCAAAGAGAGGCCATTAAGAACAGATACAAATGAATGCGCTCACCAAATGTAATCGCACCAGCCTCAGTGGGAATACAGAACACTTTATAACACAGAGTGCTCTCTCTTTCTCTGTCTTTCTCTCTCACCTCTCCCCTGGTCAGCAGCAGAAATAGTGTTCTGGTTTCTCTTCCTCTCTTCCCAACAGAGCTGAACGGAAAACAGTTTACAGCTCAGCTGAACTTGGATCATCCTGTTCGTTCGGTTGATGAGCCAGTCACCATTTTACAAAAACACTAACTCACTGTCACACTCGCACGAAGGCACTTCTCCCCTATTTTTCTCTCGCACTTTTCCACATGCACAACCCACTGAGTTTGCTCTTTAATCACTATCCCTGTCCATTCATCCACGCTCGCCCACGGCTGTCCTTCAATGACAAAGTGAAGCAGCAGAGGAGGTGCGAGGGAGGAGATTGGCCACAGATTCAGGCAGCCTTGGCTTCTACAGTCCCAGAACTCCTCGGATGCTCTTGTTGCTGCGGCGACCACCGGCTGATGATGCTGCCTGGCGTTCCGTCTCTACAGTGATGCCGCTGTGGATGAGAAACCTTCTGTCGCCTGTGACGACAGACTCTGCCTGAGAGAGGGATGCTGGATCTGCCTGTGATTTGAAACCCTATTGATACATACGCATACACAGTGGTCCTCACTCTCTCTCACCCTCCTCTCTCTCATGCACGCACTGCCAGATGGAGGGAGGAAGAGGCTGGAGTTTATGGACAGGCTTTGGCTGCTTGTGAAGACGGCTCTCTCTCGCTGTTTCTGAGAGGAGGGGGGAGGGACCAAGGTGTTTAAAGAGACAGCAGCAAACATCACATTGTAATTCCATCTCTTTCTTTATCGCTATATTTATGGCAATGTGTATTTTTTATTCTACTTTGTGAGCCTTCTGTAAATAAATCAGGTTTGCATTTGGAAGGGTTAGTTTTATGTTATTTTACCACTCACAAGCTTCAGAAACAAATCGAGAAAAAGATGCACAGTAAAATATTTGCTGTTGTATCTTTGTCCTTGATCAATAAAACATTTTACCCTTCATAAATTTAACATGTTATTACAATGTACAAGTCTGGCTTCAAGCATATATTTAGTATGTGCACACTGTGTTGCTGGCTAGCTTGCTCCTTTATGTGTCTGTGAAATAAATTCATGAAATCTCTTGACAAACACAATTTTCATCACTGTGCTGATGGAATACCTGTTGAAACTTCCTACTAAAGTTTCTTGGAGGGCATATTAAAAGGTTTGTCAGTTGTTGTTGTTTAAACAGCCTAAAATAAAATAGCCTTAAATAGTCATTAATAAAAAAATAGCCACTCTATTTGCCATTTAGAGTCACGTGGTATTAGACAGGGATAGATTCTCACTGAAGAGAGCATTTGATCTGACAAAATTAAGTGTAGTGTAAGAGTCGTCATCAATATTTTTGGTCAGTTTTTCCAAAAGAGAAAGACTAAATAAATGGCTTTAAATGAACAAACATGGACTAAAAACCACAAATTCTGGTTTAGGGTCTTCAGCACTATGTTTAAATTTTGTTTTGTAGATAATTTTAGTCTTACATGTGCTTGTGGTTTGAAAGCACTCTAGTTTTAGAAACATGTAAGATTAAAATGTTTAATTAGATTAACATTAACATCCTATATTAACACTAGATTAACATTGATAGAATTTTCAACATTCAAAATAGTATAACAAAAAATGACATCATCATAATATTTTACATGAATTTTGAGACTTTTAAAACCGAATTGGTATTTATTTTTCAATCCCATGAACAGCAAGCTGGCTGAACCAAAGCCTGAAACATAATCATTACTAAAACCACTATCATTTTCTTCTTGCTGGTGCTTCCTTGAGGATCTAGTCATGTACTTATTATATACTTTTATGTGTGTTAATTAGGGGCTATTGATCCACATCTATAAACTATAGAAGGGAATTCCTCATTTACAAAGAAAATGCATGTCAAAGGCTCTGCATGCACATGCGTGTTAATGGGGTTGTACAGAGGGTCAGAGTGAATGTGTGTGGGTCTCTGTGTGTAGGTGGAGGCTGATGTGGCATTATTCTCACAGATCTATGTAGAACAGTGTGGGCTTAGAGGAGCAGTCGTACTGCTGCTGAACAGCAGAAATCTTCCTGTGATGTCCTTGCGTTATCCTTGTTTGATGTTTGACCGCATGCTTCCTTTAAAAGTCATAGGCCATTACAAACACTCTTAAACACTTTTATAGCCCTCCATAATAGTGTTTAGTGTAATTTGGTATCTAATGAACACGGGTAATGGAGTTTAGTGAAACACATTTGTAATTACTGAGGGATCATCTAAACACATGACCGGATGTTTGACTGTCATCTCCACCGTTCACCCCCGTTCGTGATAAATCTTCAACGCTAAGGTCATTCTGACTGCTGGTTTTTACTAGCAGTGCTGGAGAGAGGCCAACGAAATATCAGCCCCACTTAATATTTCTGTCCTGGATTTATTGCACCTGGCCCGATTATGGAGAAGTTTTATAGAACGCAATATTTTTCTAGCAGGGCCGCACACTCGCGTTTTCACAGGTGTACCTTCAGAGGAAATCACTGAGGTAATGTGGTACTACAGTGAGAGGGCAAGGGATAAAACGAGAGAGAGAGAGAAAGAGAGAGAAACAGAAAGTGGGAGTCAACCAGTCTGTGAGGTTTATTTGACCACTTCTGTTTACACAGCAATGAGCTATCATTCCCCTCTTATTTGATATTTCAAGATCAAGTATCTTTTTATTAGACCAGCCAGTATTTGGCCAGCTTTTGCTATACGCAGATACGGCCCCAGTGTCTCTGTTTGTGCATATGAGGGTGCGTAAAAGATTTTTTTTTCTCATAAACCCATAACTTGGGCAACCCACTGGGTCCATAAAGGTTGTTTACACTTTGTCCTGTCATTTTTTGTCAAAATGGCCACCCGTCAATCAAAACCCATTAATACTGGTCAGAAATTGTGTGTACAATGTGCCTAACTATATAATTAAAAACAAATAATTTTTACAAAATTCAAATTTTTACAACAAAATCAACCTCTTACAGGACTCATTTTTATAATTATTAGTACTCACTGCAAATGTGTGATTCTCCTCTCCACAAGGTGGCAGTGTTTTGCAGTGAAGTCCCTGATGACTAATTTAAGAAGAGCAATACACTGTGTGGATGGAAATTGAATTGCTCATCTTTTGGGATTAACACTATAAAATATTGAACATCATTTTAGTTGTAAAGTGAATGACAGCAGCTTGTCAAATCTTCCAGTTATTAAATCATTCATTTTTGGCCCTTCTTATGTGGATATTCCAGTGTTTCAAAGAACAGTAATTGGTCAATAAATCAGCAAGTGTGAAGTCACATGCTGTATTTGTACTATGCTGTCAGGAAATACTCTTTCTCAGAGTTATGCATAATCTTCACTGATTCATATCTAGGTTTTATTAATAGACTGTTGATTCTGAGTAGTTATTTGTTTTTCTGTCTCCCCCATACAAACACACATTATAAACACTGAATATCCTGTGTGCTTTATTACCTGGTTTAGCAGAATTCTGTGTTAGAGGATAGCTCCAATCCTGATTGCATAAGCTACATTCATAAAATTAAAAAAAGCCAACTTACTACATTGCTACGTAACCATAAACAGCACACAGTTAATGAACTATGGTTATTGTCTGTTTATTCTAATTATCAATAATAATAATAAGTGTTCCTGTAGCTCAACTGGTTAGGCATTGCGTTAGCAGCAAAGGTTGTGGGTTCAATTCCCAGGGAACACGTGTAGTGACTAAACTGTACATCTTAAAAGTAGCGTAACCTACATCCAACAGCTACTGGTAGATAAAAGCACCTGCCAAATGCATAAATGCAATAATAAATGTAGTATTATTTTTGTTAAATGTCATCATATCGCTTTTGCTGCCGTATCAAATTTAAAAATAAAATTATTTAAAAATAAGTTACTTTAGGCTGTTCATTAGAGCAAATTTACCACAGTTAGGGTTTTTTTAAGAACGTGAAGTGTAATAAACGACAAAGTTAAATCCATAGTTAAATAACTGTAACACACAGCTTCTCTTTCTTATACATACTTATATTTATTGAAGCTTAGACTTTGACACCCCTCCTAGTGTCTGATGTTTAAATGTTTGTGAGTAACTTGCTGTGATAGATCACAGCTGAGCTATTTCATGTTTATTTTCAGGACAGTTAAAAATGGAAGCGATGATGTGATGCGTCACCCTTCAGTTCTTCTTTACAACAACGGTCATATGGCAACTGTGTCGGCAGGGCATTTACTTCTGACTAGTGCCCAGGTACAGCTGACAAACAGAGTGGGATAAAGAGATAAAGGGCATATCATATATTTTACCTTTTCACTTTTTTCCTCACTGTGTCCTTCATGTTCTCAGTATTCTGTATCTCTATGATCTCTCTCTCTCTTCCAGATCTTCTCATTGTCCTTAGCCCATCCTTGCAGGGTGCACAGAATCCCTACTCTCAGCATCCCTAAGCTAAAGTGTGTTTGGTCTGCTGTTTGCCAAGGGCTATGTGTGGTTTCTGTGGAACTCGCTGACGAACTGTGAATCTCCAATCACCTTCCGCTTCCCCACCGGAGCACTAATGAGCCAAAGCAGCTCATTGGTTATTCAGAAGGGGTTCAACCAATAGGGATTGTCACATTTTTCCGCCCAAATCTGTCTTACTCCTTTTAAAGCTCTGCACCTTTTAGGGAATTCCACTCTAATTAGGTGAGGCAATGCTTAAGAAATCAGACTGAACTTAAAATGTCAGGCTATGGCATGATGATGATGCGTATGATTTAATCTTAAAACTGACGTGCAGGACGTTCAGCTGAGAAGTGGAGATTACTTGTGGTTCCCGCTGATGTGCAACTGTGACAGCTCTTTTGATTCACTCGCAGCTCCCGCAAACATAATCAAGGGCGAAGTGTCACTCAATATCATCGCTATGGAGACGAGCAAAGATACAGTGCCATTCTAGCACATTCCCCCTAGATAATGCCTTATTTTTACATGCTGGGCTGTATTAAGTAAAGGAAACATAATAACTTGTGAGTTCTGCTGTACATCGACTAATGTATAATCTAATAATCTTCTAATCTGACTTTTTATGTTTGATCCTTTACAAATAAGTTTCATTGGAATGTCTTTCTCATTATTCATAATTGTTTTAAAAATAAAATAAATCTATGCAGGTCAGTCACAGACTTTGTCTTAAAGGCAAGGTGGCAAAAACGGTTTATTTCGAAGGGTCAAGGAGAGGGTAAAAATGATAATAAAAACCTAAATGATAAATGTTTCAGGCATATGAAAAACATTTACTAATAATACAACTAATACTGTTGCCCTTTTAAATGGTCAATATGAAGTAACATAAATGTTTTTTTCCTATTTAGCTTACAGCATATCTGGTACATAAAAGTAAAAATCTAAAAACAGTACTTTAAAAAGCAAATCGGACACCAAAGTGACAATGGCAAGATTTTATACTACGGAAAATCTTTCCTTTACAATCTTAAAATGCTCACACATACTGTAATAGCAGCTTATGAGGGTTATTCCGCAGTACTGGCCCCTAGGACATTCTCTGTAATGCAGGTCTGGGCACCAGGCTGAAGGAAGGGGAAGTGATCCCACTTATCACTTGAACAAAGTGCTCTGTAGGCGGCCACAGTCACAGACCCATCAGCCCCTTCTCAAAGCCTGTCATCATTGCTACAGCCATGCATCTGTTAGCTCGGGGGCATTCAGCTATGTCCATAACCTCGAGCATAGGGCTTAGGTACACACAAACACACACATATACAAACAGAGGAAAATCCTTTCTCATAACAAAGCACATAATGCCTTACTGTAGTTCCTGCTTGAAACTCATTAGGGTGCAGAGAGTGTAGCTGCCTACAGAGGTGACAAAAAAAGCAAAGCAGAGCCACTGATTCTCATGAGAACTCCATTTGTCATTTTGAGCTCTCCATACAGAACATGCCACTGTGCCAGCACAGGAATGGAAGCCCTAAGGAACGGAAGCCCTACCTTCCAGTTAAAAGAACAAACCACCTTTTTGAAATAGACATCACCTGTGTGTTTCTTCTAGAACATACATGTATAAGCTAGACCAGCTTGAAAAATCTTGTGTTCTTAGTGTGAAGTGAGCTTAATCACATTTTTTATACAATGAACCTTAGGGAATATTTAATTTTACGCAAATGCTAATGAGGCCATGATTAATTTTTATTCACAAAGAATCTGTCGAGATTTGACGCGCTATCAATATGTAACAAATAATTTTAAAGCTCCTTTCTCATTCATGTAGATAGGAGCTGTACATGTATGTCTACATTAAAAACAGAAATGTTTACCAAGCTGGCTGCCAAGTGAATATGTTTTTGGACCTAAGTGGTGAGCACAAGCTGACAGAGGTCTTCACGATCGAGGGTCAAACAGGGTTTCTGTGTATGTCATCAGGTATTTTAACCGCTTTATTTATTTATTGTAAATAATTTTTATTTATTTAACTCTTTGGGAGAACACACACTATCAGCTCAAGCGGTGTTTACTGTGATAACATGACAGATCTCTGTGGATCTGATAGAAGAGAAGGCAGAGGCAGTTTACTGGTGAACCTCTCGCCCATCACACCCACAGCAGCTACTGCACAATCTTCAGCTGACTTCAGTTCATTGTATTGCAAGTTTTATTCCCCACATTCTCCCATTCACTGCAATAAACATTTCAAAAACAGAAATGAATTAAATATACATTATTTCATTGTACTGGAGGAGGCAGCTGAAGGTTGGCTAATGATGGCTGAGGCTGAATACTTGACAATGCATCAAGGCCAGTGCAGTGAAAATAAAAAGAGTGAGAAAGAGAGAGAGAGACTGAGAGATAGTTTGTCATTCCTTGAGATGTTCATTCCACTCATACTGAGGACACATATCTCACATATCTACATGCTGCTAATGACAGCTAATGATTGGGGATGGTGGAGATGATTGAAACTGTCATTACCAGTTGTATTTTACATATAAAAAATAAAACTAACCAGATGATCCTCTATGACATAAGGTGAGGCCATGTGTGTGTGGAATGCCCTTTACAAGACTATGAGCTAATGTAAATCAGGTAAAATTTCTCTGTAGTGTCTTTACACTACTACTTATAATATAAATAAATATAAATATAATAATAAATAACTTATACAGTAAAAAAAGAACATTTTGTAGCTCTAAAAGACAGCAAAACAATTATCCGTTTATGAAGATGCTGCAGGTACACCAGATGTTAAAGCTATAAGCTGACTAAACAAATGTCCATGTTAGCTTTCAAGTGACAACATAACATAAACTACAACCTTCTACATAATGTAGAAATCAGCATTGAGCTGTAAACACAATTGTTGCATCCATTAAAATGCATGTACTGTAATTTTATTTGCTAAAAAAAACAAACAACAGTTGTTAGTTTAGTTTCAAGAACATAATTAATTCTTGAAGTGGTGTATTTAGAAATAATGTCATATACAGAAAATCCTACAAATCTTACCCTATTTAATATTGTTTCTACTAGCCCTGTTTAATGACTTGAGGCTGAAATGTACTAATGCATTTAGAAAAAAAAAACATTTGAAGAGTTAAAAAAATAAAAACAACACTAGTACATGGCAGAACCATGTTCTTTTACCTGGGAACATACATAAGGTAATCATGTAATATTGTGGTCTATATCAAAGATATACAAACTTTACTACAAGTTCTCAACTGGCTCAGATAATACAACATGAATTTGATCAAATGTTCCTCCTCTCTTTGTGATTCTGCAACTCATGCTGATCTGAAAGTACACACTATTGCCCCTTCCTGCTCTGACCTCTGCAGAGCACCAGGTGTGTCGTGAATTCAGGAGGCTAAAAACTAAAAAGAGATTTTTTTTCTCTGTGCCGCCCCCCGTGGAGTGAATTGTGAGTGTGATGTCCCATTCCAGCCTGCAGAGCCAGTGACAGAAACACTCTCCAATTCGATGCGGCTTTTCGGATGAACCTGCCACATTGGTGTGAGTCAACGGCTGTGAAAACGGCCCTTGTGGCAGGTAGAGGGAACGCACAGAACGCACGCTTTGTTCAGCCCAAACACTTTATCTCTGCACGCGACTCAGTCGACTCTCTTTACTTTACTTGTCATGGTCTCCACATACCCCACCCCTGTTATTTTCCTGTTTGTTCTATTTTCTCCATCCCCTCTTCTGACATGCATCAGATTTACCGTACGAGGGATTTACTGTAATTTGCATGTCACCCTTCACTACAGTAGAGCAGTCACTGGTTTTATCAGTGCACGTAGTCGCTGTTCGCTCTTCTTTGCTGCCAGTGCATCCGCCCGTCTGCCACATGTCGCTTCAGCTGAAACATAGACGGAGACGCCACAGTCAATGCCAGTCGGCGCTATTTTGAGTCAGAAAGCAAAATGATTTTCGATTTTTCAGCACCTCTAACTGTTGCATTGTGAGATGGAGAGGTTTGCACAGAGGCAGACAAAGAGATAGAATCGCTGAACAATTTGGGAGCGTGCAGATACTTAAACTTATCTGTATTACAGACCTTGGGATCTCTATTAAGGAGTTGTCCTCTCTTGCTCTGCCTCTCCTCTCTCTTCTCATTGTCTCGTGTGGGGGTGTCACCACAGTCTTTTCTAACTCGGTCTGACATGAGAGAGCATTAGGCCAGGAGCTGTTGATGGAGTGGTTGATTGGACCTGTCACCTTTTATTGTGGCGGTGCAGCTGAGCCACGATGGAGTTGAGCTGTCACTGACCCTGCGTGCTTTCCCGTGCCACCCCTTCGTGTCCTTGCACTGCAAGTGCACTTTCACCTTTGACCTCAGCCTTGCATAACCAGCGATGCCAACCCGGCATCTCACAGTCAATATGGATGACAATCAATCAACAGCAGTTATGAACTCCAGCCTTTTAAAAGCTGGTGGAGGGTGCATTTGCTGAATCTGCAATTGTGAACATCATGTGTGTTGTTCACAAGGGGTCAAGGTTTGTCCGGTTAGCACGGGCCAGTTAGTCCCTTCTGGTAGATCCATATCTTGGACTTAAAACAGTTTTTGCAAACAACAAATACTATTAACAGCATCTTTTTTCTGTGCGCTTTTATTATGTATTGGGAAATACAATGTTAAGCAAAAACCTTTTTGACTTGAATTTATTACATTAACCAGTACCTGCTTATTGTAGCGAAAAACTAATGAAGGTACAATTATATTCCTGTCTACAAAACTTATTTCAAGCAACCAGACATACTGCTTCAGACCAAAAAGCTTCTAAGATCAAAGAAACATTTCAGTCAATTGAACCTAAATGTTTGACAGGTAGTGTATGCGCTTTTTTCAGTACATTTACATTTATGCATTTAGCAGACACTTTTTTCCAAAAGTGACTTACACGTGCATTCAGGTTATACATTTAATCAGTGTGTGTGTTTCCTAGGAATCAAACCAATGACCTTTGCGCTGTTAACACAATGCTCTACCAATTGAGCTACAGGAACACTGTCAGCGCAGAACTGCACACTTCAGGGCGGTTCTGTCCCAGTCAGGCAACTACTATTGAGATGAATGGGAATGCTAACAGATAGCTTTTCTTACTGTGGCACCGACTTACATCTCTGTAATGCCCAGAGAAAAGAAACAAGGAATGATCCGAGAGCAGATAATGACCAGTTTGATTTTCAGCACCTGTCAAAGGTGATTTAGCATACGAATGCTAATGACTGGTACAGGTGAGTCATATCTGTGTAAACCCAGACACTGCTTTAGAATGGCGTGCTGGTTAACGGAGGTGATGTCTTTGTTAGCTTAAATTTCACTCTCATACCTCTCAGCACAAACTAAATTGAGCTGTCCTTTTAGCTCTGGGTCAACTAGCCTTCCATCACATTCTCTTCCTTCCTTTCCGTCTCTTCTCCTTTCTATGATCTTGTCTTCCACAGTGTTTATGTCCTTTTTATTTTAGTCTTATTATATGACTAGCGATGGCTGCTAACGGAGTAGCTTTGCCATTATATGAAAATATGACCCCATCTTGCCAGGGGTCAGTACCAATAAACAGATGACACACAGATAGAGCCACAACACCGGAGATTCTAATCTCCTGTCTGCACTTTCGACGCTGGCCACGGGGGCCAGGGGTCACACTCCACTTTCTCTGGCTTCCACCCTTGCCCTCCTAAAGTATTGGGTACAATCTTTTCCTTTTCTAGTTCCTGTCTTTCCCTATCTCCTGCTCTCTTACTCCTCCCCCTTTCTCACATTCCCTTCCTTATTGATGCTGACCTTTTGCTGAAATTAAGCTTGCCAATCCCCAGGCAGATAGGGCAAAGTTTAAACCAATTAAAGATAACTTTACCAATCAGCAGCTTGGGGAAGAATGATTCTGCCCTATCAGGGGTATTAGAATAATTTGTTCTTTGTCACAGACAGGCTAGAGGAGGTGAAGTGCTCAAAGGTTGGGCTGGGAAAAAGCACTCCAGAGATTTCCAAAGGGGGTGGGGCCTCTAAATGGGGGCAGGGCTTTCACTCATAGTTGATGTAGTATATACAAATCTATCAAATGCTACTATACTCTCATTCTGTAAGCACATTTGTGCAAGTGAGAGAATGCTCCAATGCATTTCGTTAGATAAACAACATTGTGTTAAACATGGCTAGGTTATTTTTAACTAGGGCTGCATCCAAAACCTAAAGCAGCTGCTCTGCTACCTCACTGCCTAGCCAAGTAAGCTTATAAAACCAAGCACATATTTAGTAAATATGTTAAATCCTAACATATGATAAAACAGACATTTATATATTAAGTTACATTAAATATTTTCAATGTACTTGGCAACAATGGCTGTTTTATTGACATGATGGTTCTTCTGGCACCATTTTGACCCAATACAAAAATATAGAGTTGTATATCATATCTTGTCAGAAAGGCTAAAAAAGTAATCAGATATTATATCAAATATATATTTTTGGAACATCACCCAGCCCAAGCTTTTTGTATGTCTTTTTCAGCTGTTTGTAGGCCCTGCCCCTTTCTGGGGTTCAGCCTGCAGCTATAAACTTGTCTTAATTACGGGCTGAACTGTTTTTCAGCATTAAGGAATCCAGGGTCAGGTTTATCGCCACAAATGCTGTGAATTACATAATGGGGGCACCTAATGTACGTTGGGATTTCTGTGACATCTAATGGATCGCGCATGATTGTGCCCTTAAGAGGTAGAGACTAACAGGGCTTGATTAAAGCTCCATTCAAATGTGCTTTAGTGAAGCAAGTGATTATGAAGTTGTCACCCAGGGCTTTCATGGATTAAACACAGACCACAACATTGTTTTCTGTGAAATTAAATGTTGTATTAACATAGCTTGTATGAACAATTCCTTTCTGCTGATGAGTAAAAGCACCGTTTTAATACAAAGACACACTGTATGTACATGTATACACATATGTTGCTTTAGTAAAACTTAAGATAGTAGGCTGTTAATTGGTTGTAAATGTCATGATTCTCTAATAGAATCATGACAGTAATATGTGTATTTATTGGCTACAGATTCATATGTACAGGTGACACTCACAGTGGATTATATTGTTTATTATACAAGTCCTCCTGGGAGGGTCCTGCTTATGAAACTGGACATTATAATTATGACGTGATGTGCATTCAAGTGATTCCAATCTGAATAATATATATATTTATTCCCTCATTTTCTCTTATGTCATTTCATATGTCACAACAAGGACAGGAAGACATTTAGTACTAATCCAATAAAACAAAGTGCAAATAATGCATGTTGGGTGTGTAATTGTTTCTCTATCTGTGTTTTTATCATTATTGTGATTCAAAGAATGATGGGAAATGTACTAGAAATCAACTAGATTTATTACTATTATATGGACAAAAATATGGACAAAATATTGAAATGTACAGTCATTCACAATTACAATTTTTGACATTATTTTTTTAAATCCTTGAGTTTCACTCAAACTCTGTCATCATAACAGTATTTTCTATTCTCCTCCTATCACATGCCTCAGCCAATTACTGCGAAGCAACCCACCTTAGGGTAAATACAGCTTTAAAACTATACACAGATTTTACATTGTTTAAAGTGCATATCAATAAAATCAACAGGAAACTGAACTCTGTGCAAATCAGGACTTCAGAACTCAAAAAAAATCTGCAAAGAGGTTTGAAAAAAAAATGTTTCTGTTATGTCTATTGTTTTGTGCCACCTCAGTGTTATTAATCAAAAAACATGGTGTGAGTCCAGAAAAACATCAGCACAGAGTCTAAAAATCCATTCTTTGAGAATATAACCCTACTTACATATTTATATATTCTACAGTTTAAATCTCCTCCTCTCGTGCAATGGCAACTAAGTGAGTGATTTCTGAACACTTGAGAATCTCTTCATTCAGAGGAGGCCCGGCGCTTCTATTCAGCCCTTTTCTTAAGGTGAATCTCAGATTTGTTTACAGGCTCCTTGTAAAGAATTGATCCATTTCTCAGAGAGTGAATGCACCAGGCTTATGGCATCCACTCAGTATGTTTCATACAGGGTATCTCCGGCCACCTATCGACAGCTTTTATACCCAGCGTCACCTTGGAGATTAATTCAACCTCTCAGAGAGGAAAACCTGAATGCCATTATCTCTCCTGGGAACAGACATGTACTGTATGTCAAATTCCCTCTATCCTTATGATTATTATTGGTATGCAAGGTGAACTTTGAAAATCAAATTGCTCCCGATAACACCGATAAAAGGCACAAACAGAGGCATAATGTCAATCAAAAACATAATCTCCTAAATATTTGTTTCATCCCACCTGTCATCCGTTTGAATGCCTTGCTCATTCTCTCTCTGTCTCTCTCTCTCTCTCTCTCCCCATGTTTCTCTTGCTGTGCCTCCCCATAATACGTCACACGCAATTCATAGCTGACTCATCCATGGCTGTTTATTTTTTTATTTGTTTTTTTGTGGAATCTAGATTACCACAGTTAAACAATATATGATTATCTCTGAAATTCTCCTCTTTTATCAAGTCTGTTTCTCTGTTCTGTATCTAATCCTTCGGGCATCTTTTTCCACAGTGTAATGATGCTGAAACACACTGGAACACATTTAATCTCTGCACAACTAATGTCACTAAATGCAATTTCAAAAAGTAGTGACTGTGGATGTGGAAACAGATGATCTTGTCCCTACTTTGCCTGCAGCCTATGTTTATCACAGCAGTGCCAATATACAGCCATAACATACATATGTATGTACATATATGCTTAAGAATTTCTCAAACCTACACACAGAATGAGAAAGATATTTGTGCTTTTCTACCATCATGCCAAACTGTTCTCGTTGCTTAACCATTTCATTCCATGCCGGTCCGGCCCAACCGGTACAGTTATGGTTTTATTTTCCACTGCACAGCTGATAACACGGTTAAGCTCTTTGGAATGCATCATTTGTTGTCTTGGTATAATATGACAAACCGTATAATATGTAAACAGATGTAAAAAACGGTAACATTTACATTTATGCATTTGGCAGACGCTTTTATCCAAAGCGACTTACATTCATTGTACTACACATTGTTCCTAAGTATGTGCAATCCCTGGGATTGAACCCATGACCTTGGCGTTGTTAATGCCATGCTCTAACCACTGAGCAACAGGAAAGCTAAACAGGAAAGGTAAACAATAAACAGTTATGGAGGATGATTCAATATTTATGTTTTCTAAAAACAACTTTTTACCTGATTTCTACTTTGCTAATTAACAGAAGGGACACAACAGCACAAGGTCAACACATACATTCTACCACATACATCCTACGATACAGTTAACAACCCATGCCAAGAACCCCAGGCCAAGCACAGACTGTAATGGACAGTTTGTAATGCTTTGCATTATATCCATAAAAATATATCCATAACATATCCTTACCGTTATTAGAACCGTTTGGCCTAACGGTGCAAAAACGGCTAAAAAGAGAGGGAGAAAAAGACCAATATATAACCAAGTGTTATATAGCCAAAGAAAACCCTGTTACTGTTGTGACTGACTCAGGGGCAGAACAACAGTGCTAGCTTCTAGTCAAAGGCTAAAACATTTTCCAATTTTTTACTTTTTCCTATTCCTTATGCACTTTTACCTTTTCCTTCACAGTCAAACAGTGGCCCAAATTACCTGAATTCACCTGACATACTACAGTATGTGAACCCAATTCTGCTCCCCAACTCTATGACCTGAAAAATCCTCCACTAGATTCTGTTGACATTTCTTTTCAGCACATCCTTTCTTAACCTGCACCTCCAAACATCATCATCAACCCGCTCTCTGAGAGATACAGGTCTCTGTTGACTTTGAAGAGGACAGCAGTAAGCCCACAGCTCTGTGGAATTATATATTATTTGTTCCATCCATGCGTTATTAATGGTGATTCTCTGTGCCCTGCTTCTGCCGGATTAACTTGTCGGCAATGAACCTTGCATCGCAGTCAACAGCACACATCAATCCACACACACTGTCTGTGTAAACACACACAGGAATAATTTCAAGGTGAGGAGAGAGGTGACATGGGATGGTAAACAGGATTGATGGGTAGAGGGGACTGGTGAAGGAGCATCACCAGACAAGTGTGTCCTCTCGGTGTTGACCTGATGGAAAGTGAAGGATCGAAGAGAGGAGGTTCTAAACTCTTGGTTGACAGAGTTGGACTTCCTTCACACAAACAAGCTGTGATGAAACTAAAGTTCCAGAAAGTAAACACTGTAGTTTTTTCACCTCAGTAAGCGCTGGCTTTCGTTTTTGTATTTATATGTGCCTTTTGCAGGAAGCGGTCTCCACAGCGATTCAGGTGAAAGGGTTGGGATTGATGGTCTGAAACTGGTGGAGAACTATTCATCATGTAGATTCCACTGCCGAAGGAGTTACTCTTGCTAAAAGGGATGTTAAATATTCATGTGTGTGCACCAAGTGTCTGTGTCTTCCAGGCTTACACAGAACAGATTGTAGCATAGTTTCTGTCACCCCACTCATGAAACTCTAACCTCTTGCCAGTATAATTATCCCTCAGGTCCCTCTGTAGGGTGTACAAACTCCTCCTGTTGATGATCTGTCAAAGTTTAACTGTAACAAGCTTCTGGTTGCTGGCCATTCGGATACTGCATTATTGATGATATGGCCTCATTCAAGACAGAAAATAGTGCTTTCCAAGTACAGAGAGTAAAAATGCAGCAGAGGATCCATTTCCAACAAACACACACACACAACAGACATCAGAGCTCAGGGGCTTATGGGTAAGGAGAAAGTCATGTGCCTCTGTAATACTGACAGACAGCCACGCTGACACATTTGATCCAGTACCTTTCATGGTGTTATAGAGTCTCTTTAATGTCCATGAAATGTCAATTTCCTCTCTGCAACATTGCCTCTGTCCTGCATCTTTAAGGGTGGCTTCCTCAGGGGTCTCATTCTTTACGTCCATATTCTGAGTTCCTGTGCTCAAATTGATTGCATTCTCACTCCCCTCCATGACAGTGGTGAAACTCTGGACTCTTTCTTTCTCTACCTCCATTTCTCTCTCACCTGAGTTCTTATCACAGCTGGTGTTTACACTATAACGGGGACAGTTGAATGGACTAACAGCACTGAATGCTAATGGGCTTCTCAGCCATATAACAGACCTAGTTTATACTTAGTGTGTTTGTGTGTGTCAAGAGAATGCTTGCATATATGTACAGCTGAGAAGTCCTGTTTACATTTAACTGTGTTTATTCTATTGTAGGTTGGGAGAGAGAAACACTGTGCGTGTTAGTAACTGTGCGTGTTTGGCCCATGTTAGACATGTTTCTTCTAGTCCTGGATCTGTTTTTTTTTTTTTGAGGTGGTAATTGGTGTGGATTTAAAACACCAGTGAACAGGTGGACATTTATAACTTCTTAGAAGGTTTTAAATAAACTACATTTTTACATTTACTAATGTGAGTGAAGACATTTAGTACTAAATGTGAGTGAAACTTCTTTGCTCACCACCACAATGCTACTGTGTTCTGGGTGCCTGTTATGTTGGTGTTCTGAGTGGTTGATAGCACATTGCTAGCGTGCGTTAGATGGTTGCTAGATACTTTACTGGCTAACAGACTTACAAAATCCCAAATCAACTTTTTATGACATCAATTCATAACTGGTTTGCCTCACAACCCAGATTTTACATTGGACATCAAGTGAGAAACTGACATTGTGGTCATATTGTGGTCAATTATTCTTGTTGCAAGTAAACTCATATCTAATATAGTTTGGGTCGTAAGGCTATAGTTTTCAAGGATAAGTGCATGACACACAACCTCTATATATTGGCATCTGCCTAATGTGTAAAGACATGTCCTATCTATGCACAATTATGTGATAAGTATTCTGGTCAGTGGATATGGCTTCTTTCATGGGTTGTGAAAGGCACTAGTCAGATTGCTTGGAAAAGTAATAGCACACAAGGTATTATTCATGTCCGCAGCACAGTATAAAACAAACTAATCACTTAAGTTTTAGGGTTAGGGCTTTGTTCAAATACCTAAACCTTAACAAACCTAAACAACAACACTTGCCTTAGATGTTCTTTAGAATGATTCAAGTGCTGTGGAGCGGATTGACCTGAATGGATTGTCAGGGGACACTGTACCTCTCAGAGACAGCGAGTGACAGAGAACATTTAGCTAACTCGTGTGTGCTGTCTGCCGGCCAAATTCAAACTTTACCATCTAACG
Organism: Botia almorhae; assembly: GCA_036877575.1. Lineage (NCBI taxonomy): Eukaryota > Metazoa > Chordata > Actinopteri > Cypriniformes > Botiidae > Botia > Botia almorhae. The sequence continues at coordinate 254,632 of JAZGTJ010000041.1, read as the reverse complement.
TCTCCCGGGACCACACAGAGGCGGTCCTATTTTGGTTATCTGTCAATTGATTTCATGCTTTGCACAAATAACTACTGTCTTCAAAAGAGTTTAATCCCCCTCGACCAAGAACTCCCCCCAGAAGTAATTAGATGGAACAACCCGACTATTTTGCAATTATCTCATCAGTTGTGTCTGGACACGTGTGTGTGGTGTACGTGTGCACTGTCAGATATTTAGGTTATGATTCACACCAGGGACTCTTTCTCCAGTCCTGAGGACATGAGCCTCCATTTCTATCTATATCTGTGTTTTTTAATCCCTGTAATATAATTTCCCTAATCTCTTTCAAACGGTTCTAACTCAAACATGGTCTCTTTTTAAAATTTCTTTCAATTTTATTCTTTCTCTGCTGTCTGTCTCTCTGTCTGTCTCTCTGTCTGTCTGTCTCTGTTTCTTACTCCCCTGGCCAGGCCTCTGGAGCCCTTAGCCTCAGTAATTTGTGGAATAAGAGGACTGTTGTAGATGCTTGGAAAGGTTTAGAGTAATTAGTTCACGGACTGAAAAGAAACTCACCAGAGACATACAGCAAATTCACAGCCCCAAGATTTCACTGCAAAGGTTGCTTGAATACAATTGTAAACAGTATCAGAAAACTACTTTTAAAGGCATTAAATTACTTATGGAAAGTAACACATTTGTTACTTCTCTTCTAATTAGACTTATGTTATTATTACATTCACAAAAACCCCATATATATATATATATATATATATACCAAATAACAGTGTTGTTTTTGTCCCTCACACACTCTTTCAATCAATCACAGCGCTATTTACTTATTTGACTGGCTATTCTTCCTGTTAGTCATTGTTTGTTCTTTAATCTCCACACAATACCCATCATGCATTACCATTTACCTCGACGACTTCATATCCTGCAGATTAACAGAATGATTAGTTGCCACAGAGTCAGGCCGATACTGTTTACACCCCCTGTTATATTAAAAACTAGAAGGCATGAAATGAATGGAGAGACCAAGGGCAGATCAATCAGTACTGAATAAAACAGCTCCTAAAGCATGTTTGCCTTCAATGATTGAAGGCAGAAAAATAATTCATTACAGGACAGCAGCCTTGAGCTCTTTAGGGCAGGAAAATGAGCCTACAGTGTCTCACACTTAAGTAATCCCCATGATGGAACCGGGATACAGAATAATAGAACAGACTCAGAGTCAAGTCAGAATCTTTGATGTGGCAACGGACTAAAATTCTAACGTATTCATTGTTTTTAAGTGTTTGCACATTTTACACTGTAGGAGAACGGTGCATTTATAATTAACATTTGTACGAGAATAGTAGAAGTACATACTTTTTGCTTCTTGGTTTCTCTCTGGCTTTAACATGCATTGAAATGTGGTCATGAATAAAAACAAGTTCAATTTAAACCAGAATAATGCTTTGATGCATAAACTGTGTGCAGTTGTTTGGTGTCAGCCCCCAAAAAATTGCGTTCTCAAGAATATAATACAACAATATAGAAAACAGTGTTAGATCCTCATCTATCATCCGTGAGATGCAAGTGTTCTGTGTAAACATCTGGTGGCTGGGAATAAACCACATGTCCTACCATGTATCAGCTTCGAGGATACAACATGCAGGCCTGTATCACCATAGAAGCAACCATTATCTCATAACAATATATGCAGCAAAAACAATATAAGCATCAGGCTATTACATATTTTTGATGACACAACTGTTCAAAACAGTTTACATTTGCATTCAGGAATAAAAGTTCTTGAATTATCTAAGCCCTCAAGTGAAGTCACATGATCTCTTGCCTTTATATCTCAGCCCACTCTATTAATCTCTTTTTTGATGCACGTCTCAGCTCCCAGAGCTCAGTTTGATTGCGTCCGTGTACCTTTTACCCAGAAACAATATAGATGTTCAATATATTTTAGCTTGCTGATATTTAAAAACCCTGAATGGTCTGTCAACAAAGCACACAGGAGTGTGAATGCACATCTCAATAAAAGGTCTCTGAACATTGAGCGCAAATTTATAATTCACCCGAGTATTGCTAAGCGCTTATCTGGCACTTCTATTGCCAGATGAGGCTTTTTGAACCAGCCTGTACATCCTGAAAAATAATGCCACCTTTAATTGTTTCCGGAGGCAAGATGTGACCCCGGCATGACCTCTGAAGGGAAAGAAATGCCTCTGAGTTGCAAATTTTGGCAGCTGGCCTTTAATTCATTTTGTTTCTTCAACCAGACAAAACTGATTAATATGTAAATGCTGAAACATCAATAAAAGAAGTGCGGAGATTTGTATGCAATTACAGAGGGCCATTTTAACCATTAACTCCAGATAACGTGACGATGGTTCATGATTAAATAAACAGTGAAACAAACAAATAGCGCACGAACGTTTCACATCATTAGCCAAACTCATTGGAAATATGTGAGCCAAACAAGCTGGTTTGATACCGGCTGAGAGGACCGAGTGCTGGTATTTATAGATGTAATGGTAAATAAATATGTTAGCTTAAATCCATGGGGCTTGAAAGATCCAAAACAATCCAAAATACTAATGTAGCGCACGTAAGGGTAAGGTCAGGGGTCTGGCCGAGGCTGAGCTTACCTTGACATACTGTACATTTGCAAACGTTTCTTTATTTTATAGAATTAATGTACTTAAAGGTGATGTGATTTCATTTCTTTCCCAGCTTAATAAGCAGACAATTATAAGTAAGCCAGTTATACTGTAGGTTTATGTGACTCTATCAAAGCATTGTTCAGTTCATTTTGTTAATTGCAGGCAGGAATGAAATGACATCATGACAATGCTGATTGGCTGATAACATTTTAGGTCCTTCACTAGTAACTACTCTGAGCTGTAATGTGATGGAGACATGACCAGCCTGACATGAGAACATTGGCAAGACACGCTCAGCCGCCCTTAATTTTATACTTTTAAAGACTCAGAACATCTAGACAACATTATTTTGCAGCTGTAACTGTTGATTGTTGTTGTGAGGCAGCTACCAATACTAACATCATCAAGTGTTTCCATTCAATCTTGTCTCCACAACGCAAGTCCTGCTTTTTTACCCAACTATAATTACAGAGCACAGTCAGACATGGTGCTAGGAGACAACCAGAGCGCACAGATCCCCCTCCACGCGTCAGTCAGCAGGCCCTGCTTGAGCCTCATTCAAAGAGCGTTTTTTTCATCCATAATAGAGAGTGAATCAAAGAGATCCCCTCTCAAAACTCAGCACCCATTACACAATATAACTCTGGCTGCAAAACCTTTTATCTTACTCCTTTGCTTCTCTCTCCTCATTTTTCTCCTCCACAGTCGCTCTCTGTCGTCCTATTCTCTGCTCTGCGTTTGATCTCTGTGACACTGTTGATTAGGGCGGGGCCTAATTAACGAGGCCTTCGCATTTCATTCTGCAACAAAACAATTCCGTGCAAACATGCGAGTCAGCGAAGACGAATTGCTAACGCCACCTGCATTTGCAACTCTGTCCTAAATATGTGTTTCCCTAAACAAGGAAAAATGCAAATCAGCAACTATTCTAATGCACAACAGGGCTATAAGACATAAAGAGAGATGTTGAGAAATATTACGCACATCAGGGGGTGATGCCTATTGAAGTCATCAGCAAGCACGTGTCGTCTACAGGGAATAAATCATAAGCATTGTGAATGACTGAATGGTTGGGAGCACTATAACATACAGACTGATTTATATGTTCATGTCATGTACAAATCTATTGATTGATGGCAATCAGCTCAAATTTGAAACTACTTCGCTTAAAACAGTAAACGCCGCTTGCTGCAACTCGTGAGTAATTGGTTACATGTAATGAATTTGTTCTACCAGGGACCTACTGCTGAGTTTGTCTAACCACTTTAAGACCTAAATTCCTCAATGCTGCAGCTTTATGAAATCCCACCATTTAATAGATTGTGGCTTCCCTATGCATTTAATCTACAGTACATTAACAAACAGGTCTAATAAACAGGTTTGGCATTACTATGGCATTACTAGCTGCATAAAATCAAGCATACAGAAATGCATTAATCTAATACAAATATTTTTAGTAGTATTTACCTGCTCCTGTGCACAAAGTGTAATTCGGTCTATAAGGAAGTGATTTACGGAAATCAGAGCTTGGCTGGCCCCCAGACCTGAACCTGAACTGATCACCTGGGGTAAACTGGAATGCTGACTGTGATCTCACATCATTGCTTGACCTCACTGATGCTCTTGTGCCTGAATGGCACCACATCTAGTGTTAAGCCTTCCCAGAGGGCTTTTGCAAAAGGAAGTATGAATGCCCAGGGTTTTAAAGCACCCATGTGCTTTAATATGAGGTGTCAGGATTCAATATGAGGTGTCAGGATTCAGGTATTCCAACTCTCTGGGTTTAAGGTCAGCACGTGGATCGAGCAAGATTGCCGAGTTCTGTATCAGCCGCACGTGCATGTGTGGCTTTGTTCGTGTGCGTTAAACCTCTAACAAATGCTAATCTGTGAAGTCCCAAATATCAGCTTGTCTCCAGCAGAGCTCTACACAGAGACACAGGAAGATGGCAGAGAGCCTGGAACTGCTTCCAAAAGCCCCTGATTAAGAGAAAATCAGACACCACTGTGATGCATTTCCTGTTTGCTTTGAATGAACCTCGCTAGCAGCAGTTGATTTCCTGTGCTCACAATCTTCTCTTTTTTCTTGACTGGGTGAATAATGTTTGTTTCTGTTCCCCGACAGCACATCCATGTAAGCCATACATCTTTAATGTGACAGGAGATAGATGACTCCAGGAAATATAAGAGAAGAGGCATGATCCTGTTGCCAGCACAATGCTGATGTATATGCTGGGGACACATTCAAGGCACACTCATTTGAAACATCTAAACGAATGTACATATTTAATTACAAAGACGGTAATTAATTTAGAGCTTTGCCTTGTGTAAAAACTTGTGCCAACACTGTGTATACTATTTCCTATGCATTCCTATGCCACCAAATTTATGAAAAACAACCTGATGAGAGAAAGTGCATACCCCTAAGCAAACATTTGGTTGTGTACACATTTTTACTGGTGCTACTGTTGACTTGTCTATAAGCTCCGCCCCTTCTGTCACAGGCACTCACACAGACAAGCTTTACAGATTAAATTGTAAATTTATGCCGTCAGCATGGTGAAGTGGTAAAAACGTATATTATAATTTGTATAATATTCTATTTTAAACATACATGACATCCAGAGTTTTTCAATCAAAGAGAGCAAACCAATGAGTCACACATTCAATCTAACAGTAGTGTTGGTAACTATCTCCAGACTCAAGCTGTGCCTAATGGTTGGTTTCCTAGGGAGAAATCTTGCAGTAGCGCATGATGTTATTTCAGCAGTATACCCTACTTGGGTGACTGTGCATAATTTTAGGGACTTTTAACTCAACTCTCATTCTGCTCACCTGCTCAGCACTCACATGGTATGCTTGAGGATTTGTAGTATTTAGTATTTCCAGCACAGCGCCAAACATTGTGTGTGTGTGTATATATAGTATATACACACGTGTATACTGATACTGTGTGTATACAGTATATATGTATGTGTATACACACACACACACACAGGCAAGTATTTGTATAACCTTCATGTTTCTCTAGCTAACATTATGAACATTTGCTGTGGCTCTGCCTTTGAGACATTAAACATCCGCTCATAACATTTTATGTGACTGACATGTCAGCAAAATGTTTTAATTAAGAAATCTACTCATTTGCCTAAACTAGAAGTGACACACTGGTCCTAAATTTACACATTAAATCAACTGTAAGAACATTGTCAAGCTTCCACATCCCCTCCTCCTCTGCTTCCCCCCTCCACAGCACAACCAGCAGTAATTAGCCAAAATCATTCTTCTCTGCAGTCTTTTAGGCACGAAGACTACAGGTTCATGGCTTTCAGAAACCTTTCCACACGCTGAAATTGTACATTTGCAAAACTAATCAAGCTGCTTGAAATCGGTACCCAGTAACTACATAAATTAGTTGCTAATTAGAATACTTGCCCCTAAGATGCTGCATAAATTAAAGCAAGCTTTGGTTACAGCTTAGTTTTATTCAAAGTTAGATTTTGTTTGTCTGTATCATAGCCTGTCTTCTGGAGTTTTAAAAATGAGGTGAGAAAGTTTAATTCTTACTATGAATATGCGGCGTCATTGAATTTAACACAGAACAACACAACTAGATCATAATATGAATTATCTACTTGAACTTCCAGGCAAGACTTTGTCAAACAAAAATTCAAAGCTCGTTTTGACATGTGTCCCATTTCTAGATATTTTTGCAGTTCCATATAGTGATGCTAGTGGATATTTATTTATTTTTTGTTTCAAACACTGCACATTTAAATTCCCAAAGTAACCTTATTCAATTTTACTTTAATGGCCTTAATGGAATCTTATTAAACTTATGGTATCATGGTTTTAATGTGCATGTGCCTGTGATTTCCTTGAGACTGCAGGGTGGAGCCAGATTGTCCATTAAGGAGCAAAACAACTTTGTCATAGCATTGTTTAAACATATTGTGGCGTTGTGATATAAAACGGGAAAATGCCACAGTGCTGTTCTAAACCTACATTGTGTCTTTTGGAATGTGCCTCGTCCAATCAGATTTCAGCTACTGGAAGTCTCACACATCTGTGTACATTCTGCCATTTCTGTACATTTGGCTGTTCTACACACTTGCCTTCTACTATTTGGGTGTAAAAATCACTCATTGATTGATCTCTAAATTGTCAAAAAGACTAGGTTTTGTTGTTATATGTTATATATATTTTGTAATGCTTTATTTATTATGTATTCCTAGACGTTATTTAAGTGTGAATTTAGTTTACATCATCTAAGGCAGGGGTGTCAAACTCAGCTCCTGCAGGGCCAATGTCCTACAGATTTTAGCTTCAACCCTAATTAAACACACCTGATCCAGCTAATCAAGGTATTAAGGATCGCTAGAAACTTCCAGGCAGGTGTGCTGGAGCTGGTTTGAACTAAACTCTGCAGGACACTGGCCCTCCAGGAGCTGAGTTTGACACCCCTGATCTAAGGCATGATTTTTGTTTAAATAAATGTAAAGATTTTTTACATATGAAAAAGTAACAAAGGGAGTTGACAAGTCTTGGAGTCTGTATCAAATGCATGCTTTTATAACCCTGTGCACCCTCAATGACTTCACGTCACTGCAGTCTAGACTCTTTGGAGGACAGAAAGAGCTTGTGTTGCCATTTGGGACAGGACCAGAGTAATTGTACCAAAGCGCTACATGGCAGACTGTAAACTGTGCCCATTATGACACTGATGGATCTTCAATGAGAGAAACACAGATGAATATAAAGTGGAAAAAGTTCTCCCTCTTTGTTACGGATGAAAGAGCTACATTTGCTCCTAACATGATTATCTTGATATCAAAAGTAATGCAAGATCAAAGAATGTCTGGTGGTTTGACTGAAAGATCTGGTACTTAATGTACTTATAAAGGCTGATCTGCATACTGTAGTTTCATTAGAGAACACTGTCAATACTGGTTTGCTTCTAAAAGCTGGTTATTCACTGTTGTTTAATGTCTGAGAGTCTTGATTGGTATTGGCAAATGCTTTGAGAACACACTCTGAGAACTGCTGCGACTACTGAGACTTCTCACGTAATGACATCAAAGTTTTTTAATGTCATTTAAAGGACAAGATGTTTAAAATGCATTTTCGGTAACAGATTATCAATATCAAAGCAGCTGACTGTTACATGTAATGTGCATAAGTGTCTTTACATGTTATATACAGCAATACATCTTCCTGGATTAAAGTTTATGGGGCTCTTACATGCTGATAAACATCTGGAACAACTTAGCAACCACATAGCAAAACAAAACAAAACACTTAAGTGTTCCACAATATAATTGCAATTGTGTATTTTTAACCTAGGCCCTTTATTTGTTTGTTTCTACTGCAGCTTGCTTTAAATCATTGTGGATTGTCACTTTAAATAACTCAATTATGACACACATGGTAGGAGCAATCATCAGCAGTTACGTTGCATAAAAAATAAAATGACAGATTTGTTTGGATAGCATGTAAAATAGATGAGGCAACATGTGCTAGTGTTTAATGACTCCATTCAGCATGTGGGCACAAACACATGGCCACTGAATGAGTGTGATCTCACATTAAGACACATTTGTGCCTCTTTCCTTTAGAATTAGCTTCACAATCTCTCATCTTTGGACAAATATATAACAATCATGTTTCATGCAACAGGTACCGTGGAGCTATATTTTGACATAAAATCTAATGTGATTAACGATCTTGGTAGTCGGAGTTTACATAATGTTGACATTGTTGCAGGATTAGTCATCTGAATGGCATTAAATAAATGCAAAGGTTGTCAGGCTCGAAAACAAACTCTAAGCCACTTCATCTCATTATTTGTGCTCTAGATTGGGTACATATACTTGGGCATGTTTATTCTAATCATATTTAAATCTTGTTTGCAAGTCATTTTGACAGGTTTTGTAGGTAAATGTTTTTGCTAGTACAGGGTAAACAGAAGCATAATTAAAAATGTCATTTATGGCCAGTGGAGCATAATAAAATTAAGATTTAACTACATAGATTATTTTGAGTTTCAACAGGAAAATGTCTGTGGAGTAACTTTTAAATAGCTTTACATTATCATGAGGAAAATAAATGTGGAATTGCAAATCTGGGTTTTTCATTCAATACTAGAAATAAACATGCGCTTGTAACAACATAAAACAAAGACAATTATGATGTCAAATTAAGAAAAATTGGTGAACATTTGTGATTCAATTATGTTTCAATTAAATATCAAAAGGAAAGAGGAAAAGACACAAATGGGAGCTATTAAATGAATTTGGATTAAAATAACTAAGACTTATCTTGGCATATCTGAGAACAATCTAAAATCTGTTCTGAAACTGTAGTTGACGCACTGCAGAGAACATAACTGGAGCTTTATTTTTGAAATCTGAAAATGAAACTCATCCATTTGCTCTGAATGTAATTTTGTTGTCTAATAGAAATAATTGAAAAAACTAAACTGATCTTTTGGACCCCATCGTACATTTCAAAGATTATGTATTTGCTTTGATCCATATTCTGGTATGTCGTATTTATAAATTGTTTAAACACTGGGCCAAGCCTTGACTATCTGTAAATATGGGTCTCAGACTAAGAGTAAAAGTCTGTTTTACTTCTGAGAGTAAAACAGAACAACAGATGGAAGAAGATAACAGAACGTAAGATACACAAGCAATACAAGGAGGTCAAACACATTTTTAATGAGTCCACAAGGCAATGGTCTCCTTTTAAAGAGAAAGCATTGCACAGGTCAGTTCCAAAAAACAAATTAAAATGACCATTAGACATCACTTAGAAGCAAAAAAGCCTCAAAAAGTAGGGCAATTTGTCTAGACCAGAAAGGCTATTTTCAAAACTATTTTAAGTCAATACTTCGCTTTGTTGACGCCACTATTTGCTGACCTGTTGTATTGTCTGGGTTAGACTCCTCTCTAATCATTGAAAAAGCTGTCAGGAAAGAGGAACACTTCAATTCTGTGGGCTGGGTTTAAAAAAATAAGTGATTAAACGCAACTTGAACACTGAAGAGTTTAAAAAACGCTGCCGCAAACAACTTTACTTTTGATTAGAACCTTCCTTTCATCTGACAAAGTAACAATTTCTTGGTAAAATGTCCATGTCCTGTTCACACAGACCAATGACTGTTAAAACCACTGGAATGTTGCAATTACTCTCTCCTTTATGAACAAGTAGCAGTCTGTAAACTCCAGCCCTTGCTTTGCAGTTTTTTAGTGTGAGCTCTAGCAGAGAAACATTTCCACAACACTACGTCCTGTTCTCAGGGCATCTACATGATCACCAGAAGTGCCTAATTAAGGCCAATTATGTAAAAAGAAATAATCTTGCATAAGGCCATGTCTGGCCCCATGTTAGACTGTAAGGCATTTCACACTGTACTTAACCCTGGGTTGTTTTTTTAAACCCCAGGTTAAAGCAACTTTTAATCCTGTAAAAAGCAATGTTTCACACCAGTTTTGAGCATTTTACTCTCTTAACTTCGAATTCTGAACAGTTGCTTAGCAACAGACAACCAATGGTAAACTGCCTTAAACGCTTAATTCATTAGCTCATCATTCAATAGCAGTATGTTTTTAGTCACTAAATTGCAATGTGTTTACACAAATTTGTAAGCCCTTTGTACTATATTTCAGAAAATGTAGGATAACCAAAGTGAGACATTTATAACAGGCTCTGTGTTAGTCACATGCTATTTTCCCCCAATGAGTGTTCACATATATGCAAATAAGAACCCTACACAGTGTTTACAAAGGTAGTGTTAATTACTAACCCAGAATAATTTAACAAGATAACCTAGGATTACACTAACGGAAGGTTATGAATTACACTGGTTTAACAATATCAAGTGTGAAGGTAGAGTAAGGGTGCACCAGGATTTTGATGGTTGCATCTAATTTAAAGTGCTCCAAAATAACACAGTATCTGACACGTCTGTAATTATTACCGCATCACTGTACAGCTCAAAATTTGAGGACTGCTGTCCACGTTCCTAACATGAAGAATGTTCTAAATTAAATCTGAATTTTGTTGATGATGAGCTGTCTTAATTCACAGAATTCTATATTATCTTTCTTTACCTGTCAAGACACCTTTAAACAGCAGAAGTTAAAGGTTTTATGAAGGTTTTCTCCATTACCAGATGTTGTTTATTAACTGTAGAAGTTGTCAAATGAAACAAAAGGTGAATCTTTATAAAACCCTCCAGAGGGCCAAGAGTGCTGTATAATTTGTGCCTTTTTTTACTGTTAAGAGCAACACCTTTTGGAGCCTCAGTGTTTCTCTAAAAACACTTCTTTTTTGCACTCTCTTTGTTTTTCTCACACTGTCAATGGTAAACTGACCCATATTCTAATTCCTGTGCCAAATCCAATATTTAGTTCCCAAATTTGTCAAAGGACTTAGCAAACACAATGCCTGATTCTATGTGTGTACTCATGTTCCTTTCTTTTATTAAAAATAGATCAACACTGATTTCCAGACACGTTTTAATCTAACAGCTTTTAGAAATACCATTGTGACTGAATATATATTAAGCTGTTTCATTATGCATGTGGGGAGCTGAATGAATAATGTGGGCTGCTTTGCTCTCTGTGTGTTTTTTGATCTGGGGCACTGCTAATAGAAACCCTTCCATCAAAGAGAGAGCGAAAATACAAATCACTGTGTCCTCTGCTCATCAATATCTTGCAGGCCAGGCTCTTAAAACAAGCCATCCACTGTTAATACATCTACATCAGACAGATAACGTGATGTCAGCTGATTCTGATTCATGCGTCACTGCTGTTCCTGAGTTCGAGCTTTGGTTTCTGGTTCTGGAGAGTGACGTTTCATCCACCAAATGGAAATTAGCATGCATGCATGCACTTCCTAACGTGAGGGGTTGTTATCAGTGGATTGTTATCTTAGCTTGATGTTAAAGTGAATTCTTTAGAAGTGGAGGCGAATGGTGTATTGTAAATACACCAGGCCGCATTGTAAATTTGGGCCACACTGAGGTAAAACCAGATCATAGGTTGGTGTTACTATACAGTCTATATTATAGGCTCTTTTAAATCAGTCAAAGCAATCAGAGATTATAAAAACAAGATCTAGAAAATATGAGAATGCATTTGGTTTTGTCCATGTCAGAATTCTGCATGTTTGCGATCTGGCTTTTATCTAGCAGATACAAGCTGATCTGGGTTGCAGTACATTTCAAGCCGAATGCATTCCCCAGCTGATTGTATGATTCCATAGTGTGGAAGCAGCCCATAAATGTGCCACAAAGACTTTTAAGCATCCCTTGAGTTTGGGTTAGCCTGCAATTTCGAGACACTCTGTTTAGATAGCCCTCACCACCCTTGTGACAATCCAGTTAGGAAAACACAGCACACTGTTAGTGTGACGCAAATTGGCTAAAAGTGTGCTGGCAGCTTTCCAACCATGACTCAAGGTGAAGGCACAAATACAGAGCTTTAAGAGGACATTCTGTGGACAGATCAATAACATGTATGTAAATGAAGAGTATGGATCATGGACATTGCTGTGTCAGATATGTCAAATTTCCTTGGTGTTTTTGACATTGTATATTGACAGATGGACAGATGACAAAAATTTATGAGGAAAGAGAGAGTGGGATAAGGTTACAACTTAAGACAAATTTAAACCTGTATTACCTGCATTAAGCCAGGGCTTAATATGTCTCATGTGCTACACTATTTTCCCTTACAGAAGCGTAGTTTTAGGGAGCTTTCACACTGGGCATGTTTGCTGCAGTTCAAGTGCAATTTTAAATGCAAATGTTTCTGGCACCCCAACAGCGTTTGTTACACTGAGATGATTCACACACCTAAGTCAGTGTTGCTTTTACATTCACACGTATCGTGCAGTCATACATTCATTTGTGCAGTTATACACTCATACATTGTATGAGTAAAATGTAAATAATGTAAATAAGTAAAATGATTACGAGAACCGACAAGATGTGAAACATCTGGGTTATTCCAACTATTCAAAAATTTAACATTTTCATCTTTACATTAATAAGATGTTCCCCTATTACAAATGATATTATTACCATAACCATTTGGGTAAAACATTTCATTTAAAAAACATTTACAATGTGTCCCTTTGGCTTTAATGACAACAAAAATAGAAATATGATCCCAGCATGACCTGTGAATGTTTCAGACAGCATCTTGTGCCTCAATGGAAACATGGAAACCTGACCTTTTGTACAAAGGACTTCACATGGGTAATGTCACTTTTGATTAGTGACCTGAAAATCTTTTGCAGAATCTGAAATACTACATTAGATTTGCATAATTTAATATTTATTCTGCGTCCTATTATTTTTTATTGAAAGACTAAGACTAGATTTTTGTTGTCACACTGTACAGACACTCAATTTCAAACATCTAAGCATACGTATTCATATATATGTGTGTGTGTGTGTGTGTGTGTGTGTGTGTGTGTATGTATGTGTATATATATATATATATATCTTAATACACACATGAAGCATGACGCATTGTCTGCTGACTAGCGCATGAAAGAAAAATATTTTCGCCTCCATTTGCTTTTTTGATGCGTGGGAAGAAATCATGCTCATTTACAGTAAACAAGATTATGACAGAGATATAAGATATAACAGAATGAGATCGATCTGAAATTTAAGCACAGCGTAATCATTGCAGCATGCAGAATACAGGCTACTAATATGACTGATATGAGATTTTCTTTGCTTTTTTATAAAGTACTATAAATTTCTTTGAAAGTTAAACTTTTTAAATAAGCACACCTATAAGAAAAACTTTATTAAGGGTAAATAGCTAAAGGGTTTTTAAAGGTGAATACCGTGCTATTAAAATGATATGAGGGTACTTAGTAGTACAACAAACTACCATAGCAGATTGCTTTGACTTGATTTTACTTCAAACTTTACTTTAGATAGCTATCAGTTTGTCATTTTGCTTTATCTTTTAAAAACTAAGACGGTTCCCTCTCCCAACTTCAGTAGCCCTCAATCTCCTTTGGTGGCTTTAGATGGTTCTGCTCCACTAGCAGAGCCCAGTCAAACATATTTGTCCATGTGTAAAATTAGATTAGGCATAAGTGCCACAGTTAATTTATCCGTGATAGCTATGTATATAATCTATAATTTAAGAAGCTTTTTAATTTCTTTTTATATTATTTTATGATTAATTTTTATCAGGCTTTAGATTAACAGTGAGCCTTGAAGCAGAAATTCGAATTCTCAGCACTTTAGTGATTTTTTTCATAAACTACGTGACTTAACGGCTGATTACAGAACACTAAATGTAAGGGGACGTGCAGAGAACACACATCAAACTGTTATTTTTATCAGTTTTATCTCAGAGAGTTTATAAAATCTTTATTTACTTGCCTCTTTGATCACATTTTCTGTGTACAGTAATAAATGTGCCTTGACATTAGCTTTGTCGGCTAGGAACTAAAATGAAAGAAATGATCAACTGAAGCATCTGGTTGAAGCTTCCAGTTCTAGAATGCATGAGCTTATTAAGGTCATTTAGAAGGTTATTGCTCTGAGATTCCATTTAAACCTGACAAGAGTCATCACTAAACTAAACTGTTTACACTGCGCATATACATTTGGATGCTTACAAGTTACAAGTAGAGTTGTCATTTCAACCATATACAAGTACATAGTGAAACAAAACAACGTTTCTCCAGACCTATAAGACAAACACTGAACGTCGACATACAAGGGCTGCATAATTCAAATATAACATATACATAAAGTGCAAGTGCAAACAAGTGCAAGTGTTTCTGTCGGCACAAAACAAAGCTAGCGTCTGAAACATGGCGTCTGGAACTCTGTTTCTGAGCCATGTCTCTGTGTAAAGACGCAGCTGTCTCTGAACTCACGCCGCGTAGTTTTCTGGAGTCGGATGTAATCCAATTTATTGTCCAGGGAGCAGACATTGGACAGCAGGATTAACAGGAAAGCCAGCCGGTTAGCGTTTGTTTTTAGAAATGGTACCAATACTCATTTCCCTTAGTATCGATACGCTGATAACAGGCTAGCTTTGTTGCTTTCACTCTTCTCTCCAACAGTGAGTTGACACAGCACATGTGACCGCAAGCATCTGTCTCTCATACGTTCCAGTTAAATAGCGTTAGTGAGTAAGACGCAAGTGAGGGGACACGACCGGCTTTGGTTGAGAAAAAACACAGCAAAAGTGCTGTCTGCAACTATTTTAGATTTGAGGCAAATAAACAAGGAAAGGCAAAAGACACAAGCAAGCCAATATGCAAGCGTTGTTACAAAGTGCTAACAAAAAGTGCTAAAGCCACCAATTTAGCAAAGCACCTGAAAGACAGACACCCAGACCTATATAGAGTTTTGAGAGGTTGGTAACTGCTCTCATTTTACAATAAGCTAACTTTCGTATAAAAGTTAGAAATTCCAATATCTATAGATCATATAGATATAGAACACTACTATAGATCCCAGTTATGCCAAGGACCTCTAGGAGTCGAGACCCCCACAATATTTTCATTTATTTTGATTGTCCACTTTAGACATTCTACTACCTATAAGTAACTTTCGCCTAGTTGTCAAATACCAGTCATGGAAATATAAGTAAACTGTCTGTTTATTATCCATTGATCCTTTATTTTGATGGTCCCCCAACATATATTCTTGTCACTATAAGCAACTTTGTCAACTTAAACTACTAACCCTAACCTAACAGTCTGCTAATACTCTAATGAGGGTTAGTTGACATGTAGTTGCAAATTGGTGAAAGTTAGCAGAATGTCCAAAGTGGAATGTCCTAATCTACAAATACAAGGCGGAGCTTTCAGCAATCTCTGAATATGGTTTCAATGGTCTGATCACAAAACATTTTGGAGCCTACATACACCTGTCCATTGGACTGGGTCTAAGTGGTGACATTGTTGGTATAAATGTGGATCGGGATGAGACTGTTTAGATCAGTATTTCTTATTCCTCAGAGTCTTGAGGATGGCTTTTTCGCCAAAATTACTGCAGTGTCTGCATACACTGATAAGCCTGTAGCATTAGCAATGCAAACTGTATAAAGCATTTGAATGATTTATAGCATCTAAACTGCAAGGGGAGTAATACATTTTGACAGAAGCACTTTATCAAGTCTGTATCAATATTATTTGGAAAGAGAGTAAATGGGAAAGAGGCAAAGTGTATTTGTGTCTTTTGTTTTGTCTATGGAGTTGTAATGCATAGCATGATTAATGTGTGTGTGTTCCCATTCAACCTGCAGGATGTTTGTGTGTGTGTGTGACTACTTATATTTATAAACTTTACTTCACTTATAAACCATATATTGGAAACAAATTTGTACACAAAGGTCAGCAAAACGTGACAAATCTAAGCAAAACCTCCTTTTGGGAACATCCTCGTGTGTAAAACACTATCAACATTGTTTTTATTGAAAAAATTCAGAAAATTTACTATTAGGGTTAGAGTGTGGATTAGGGTTATATTAAGATTAGGGTTAGACTATAGTGTTTATAACTAGCTGTGTGTAAGGAATGTCTATCCATGACATGGTAAGGAACCTATCCATGACATCTCCTCCAAAATTTTCCAAATTATCAAGACGCGGAGAAAAATCAATAGGCCACCACTCATCTACAGCACTTATGACTGTATCGCAGATGTTGTTTAATTCATCTGTCAGCATTTTCTCCAATCACATCAAAACCTGAGTCACCTAAAGCTCTTACACAAAGAGGAGAGGTAGTCATATTTTAGTTCTTCTGTAATGTAAACCTTTACCGGGCCAAGCTTAGCTCACGGTTTGAAAGCTCATAGCTCACTGCAGTCTCAGCTGAAAAAACACACTTTGAAAATGTGCTCTTGTGGTTAAACTAACAGTATCAGTTAATTGATTGGCAGCGATTGACTCCTCCAGTAAGTGGCTGAAAGATGAGCCTGCAGAATAAATGAGCAATATTGTCAATCTCAGTCCTGGGCTTGTACGCTTGCTAATGAAAGAAAACAGGAAATTTATAAGCTGTAGAACAAGATGGACCAAAACTGTGGAAAAGAGCAAGAGACGGAGAAAGATCAATAAGTAGACATGTAAGAGATTTTTAAGAACATCGACAATGTTCATCCTTTTATTGGCAACACTCTTTCATTAAATCAGAAAGTATGCTTCTAAACATCTTAAAGGGTGTTCATTAACAGGAACTGGGGAAATATCTCAAATTAGCTCAAGTCTCATCATTGTTCAGCCTTTTAATGATATATTGAGCTATCTCTTATGTAATTTAATAGCAAATAAATAATATTAAAAGGCTGTTTTGGTTTCTTCAAACAGAAAAACATCACTTTTGACTGAACAGCTGTTGCAGCCATGTTTAAAACAGCAACGATTATTTAAAGGGACCATTACATGCTTTTATTATTTATTTCATTTTCTCTGAGGTCCACCTATAAAATTCATTAGTCATAAAGCATGTTTGGAAAACTTAATGAGTAATGCCCAATGGTCAAATTTTTGTTTGAACCAGAACAAATTTGAATACAAATATTTAAAAAAGCCACACAAGGACATGTTTGGTGATGATACAAACAGTTAATTCTAGTTAATCTAATGCTCTTTTTGCTGCTGAAGTTTAGATGAGACACTTTATTTGTAACTTGACCTTCTCAAGAGCCAATTGTAATATTAGCCTAATAACACGCTCCTTGGGAAACTTAATGACCAGATAAAGAGTGTATTAAAATTTGTGTGCTGTTTACAATGTTGCATAATTTTTATGGCCACCAAAATTATTGTGAATATGTGTATTGCTATATCAAACAGGTCTATTACCTCCTAGTAACAAGCAAAAAGCTAATTTACTAAGAAGGTAAAACTAACTAATTAAAAATATTAAAAAAAATAAAAATAACTAAACTAAATAAAAAATGTTGATAAACTTGTTTAAAATGTTTACCCATGTCAGCATGCTTTCTTTTTCCTTCATAGGGTTTTTACCTCGCTTTTTATGTGTGTGTGTGTGTGTGTGTGTGTGTGTGTGTGTGTGTGTGTGTGGTCAATGAGATAAAATGTTCAGAAGAATTTAGGTCATTAGATCACTGTGCCTCATTTTTCTTTTCCTCAGCCCATCTCATTCATCATTGGTCAGCAGCTAGCCAGGAGGTTGAAACACCTCCTGTGTAATTAGCATGTAGATAAGAAAGCTGCCAAATAAGCAATGTGTCATTTTAAAAGCTCTCCTGTAATGAGACATTGGTGACCTTTACTTATTTAGTGTTTAGGATTGACAGCTGTATTGACCAACAGATGTGACTATCGAAATTGTCTTGTTCATATACAATAGCTTTCAGGTGTGGCTTGAATAAACAAACAACCAATGTCAACACCTATTTTTGTTCTCATAGTAGCCTTAAATAACACCTATAGCCATATAAACAGTGACGTACATATCAGAAAGTCTTATTACAATTAACACAGTGTTATTTAATAAAAATGTCTGATTGAGGTGTGAGTGCATCCGTCAAATTTTAATTAGGAGGCAGTCGATTTTTTCTACATTTAGAGTAGAGCAGAGCATATGGCTCGCACCCAGAGCACTAAACTGATGAGAGCAGCTCCAGTGGAGGCCAGCAACTGGATTTGAAACCTTTGTATGACACATGGCTTACATATCACTGTGATTTACCCCATATGAAAACATACAACACAAACAAAGAACGTGTACTTATTGAAAGCAGATATCACATTGTATGATGCCACAGACAACAGTCTGTTCATACAGCACATGTAATCCAAATTCACTCTACAACCATGGGTGTGAAACAATAGGGATTAGAATGCGTTGCCACTCTTATTTATGAATGAACAGTGTATGAACATAACCATATTTAGTACTCTAAAATAGAACTGACACTCTTCCACTGTGTGAACAAAGACTACACAAAGATAAGAAAAATTCGACAGATCTGGCCAAATAAAGTTTCTGAATTAACAAATACATGATGAATTCTCAAACAAAAGAAAAAAAGACAAAGAAGACAAGAAACGAGAGCGGCCACAGGAAGGCCCTTGCATAGCGAGCAGCCAGGAACGCACCAGGAATGATTTTTCTCACTTAGCTAGCATCTGCTCTCTGGTTTTTGGGTGAAAAAGAGCATCATTCACCAGCCAGGTCACTGTAAACAAAACCCCCAGTGGCTGGTGAAAAATACCTGAAGCCTGTCTCCACAGCTGAAATGCTATTTAGGTCCAGCTCTGTGCCATGGCTGTCCTGTGTGGTAGTCTTAACTAAAACAAATGGGCCTTTATTTCCTGCCTTCCTGTGCTAACTCAGCTAGCCAAGCTGTAGGGCGGTAAACGAGACAGCCAAAAACCGCAGACAAAGATATATTTACTGCATGGACAGCACAATCCCAATATAAATTCAGCAAACAAAAGTATCAGAGGAAATCTGTTGTGTGAAGCACTATTGGCACAGTTTGGCCTGCGTAGGTTTGATCTCCGCAGCATTTTCCTCTACTAGGAACTAAAAACATTTAGTTCTAATGATTCTTACATAATGTAGAAGGTCTACTAATTACTTACTGACCCCACTGTGGTGAGCAGAGTATCTAAATCTACTCCTTAACTGGCCAGCTGGTTTCCCAGGTCTACTTGCTGAAAAGTGCCCAAAACCCCTCAAAACACCCACCAACAGGCCAGCTTGATCAAGATGGAAGACTGGCTAAGAGCAGTAACCCAGCTTAGGCTGGCTTAAAATTGGGTTTTTGTGGGGTTTTCCAAGAAGGGACTTGAGAATATGCAAAGTACATTTAAAAACATTTGTTGTGAAACTAAGTCCCTAATAATGGAGTGTTTAAGCCACAACATCATTATAAAAACTCCCCATGGAATGGATCCATGGATCCATTAGGTCGCATGGAACTTCCAGATGTACTTATCCCTACCAAAAACCTTACTCACTGGACAATAACCAGAGGCTTTCCTTTATCACAGCCATCTTCTTCCATTCTGTAGCACTCAATGTTATTAATCATGCCCTGCTCGTGCTGACTAACAGCAGGATATCAATGACTTCACTAACACAGAGAACCTGAGAAACTCAACATGCACTTGGCAGATTTTATCAAGGTCATTTACTGGTTGGCATGGAGCAGCGGAGACGATAAGCCATCTTCTATAAGTTAATTAGCTTTTTATCGTGCACAATTACGAAATTGTCAGGCCATTGGTTTAAGGAGGAGCAGAAAGTGTTTTGAAAGAAATACAATAACAAAGAGGTTGAGAGAAGAAGCAAGGGGATTGTCCATTCTGCAGAGGTGACACCAGCCATAATTCAGAAACGGTGCTAAATCAGTGCGGGGAGCTTTATTCTACCTCCATTGGTGAGCGGTGGTCCCATGCAAAGTACACAGTCCAGGGGACTGTAACTGCCATACTGATAAGGAAGATTAATAGGGTTGTCGCACTGCTTGGCATACGATCAGGGCTTGAGCAATCCAAATGTGACTGCTATCACAGCCATCTGTATCCCCGCAAAGCAGTGAAGTGGATGAAACGAAAGGACACGCAGTCTTACGAAATCACAAGAGCAAACTATACTCACAGTGAAAAACCCAATGAAGTAACAAACAATGCCTGCTTTCAATGGTCGTGCGGTAAGCATGCAAAAATCTACAAAAATAGCAAGTCTTAAAAAAGGGGTGATTGGCTTTCCATTTTTTCCTTGCAGATATTTGCATGGAAATTACATCTCTTGCTATCGGTGTGATGTGAATTCATTCCATTATCAGTCAATCTCAGTCTTACACACTGCCATTTTCATAACACTCCTCCTTTGGGTACATCTCTCAAACCTTCTTCTCAAAGCAATGCTAAATGGAAAATGCTAATAAATAAACAACAACATTCTATAGATATAAGATGAAACTCAGACATGTCCAGTATGTGTTATTGTTTGTTGTCTTGCCTTTATTTCTCAACCTAATTAATTGTTTTTCAGCTTACTACGTTATCTATAGAGCTATTTGTGTTATATTACTATGTGTTATCTATAGAGTCAGATTGAGGAGGCATTAACTTTTATTTTAGGCATTTTATGTCTTTATTAAGACAGTAGTGGCAGAGGAAATTGATGGAGAGCAGAAAAAACAAGACCTAGACATGACCCAGGTCAGACTCAAACCCCTAACCCTTTTTCATATGCCAACAGCTCTTGTGCATGTTAGGGGCGATTATGTTACCTCCTGCACCACTGTTCTGACACGAAATACTGTTTGTCTTTAGCTGTTTAGCTTTCCTGTAGCTCAGTGGTTAGAGCATGGCGTTAACAACGCCAAGGTCATGGGTTCGATCCCAGGGATTGCACATACTCAATGTATAGTGATCAATGTGAAGTATAATGCAATGTAAGTCGCTTTGGATAAAAGCGTCTGCCAAATACCTAAATGTAAATGTAAATGTCTTTACACTTCTCAATGTAAGAGGACTGGGGCCCACATTTATAATTTTGTCCTGGGTCCCATGATTTGTAGTTACAGCCCATAGGATATAGCTACTGTAACACAGATCACATTTGTAGGAAAGCCCTAAGGCCTACTTCCCAAGTTCAGTTTTAAGTGCATACCAGGTTTCCTTTTTAATTCTGTTACAGCATACCATAACATTGTGTCTAGCCCCCCTAGATTTGATGTCAGTTAGCTTTTGTTCCTTTCCTCAGGGAGTGCATGGATAAACGTTTGTAGCGCCATGGGTGGTACCAAATGCTTGTTGGACATAGCAACAGTAACTAAGGGGGATGGGTCTTTGCGAAGGGTCAGTATTGCCTGAATGCTTTCTCAACATAAGGTTTGGCATTCTTATAATTAAAGTGCCAGTTTATTTGTGATAATAGACAGAGTGAAAACCACCAGCATGTCTGCATTGTGTTTGATTGATGGGTACAGCACAGGTTACTGCTGAAGCTGCTATCAGCACCTGCTCCCTGGCAAGCATACTCTTCATGTTTGTCTGTGAGATCAATCAATACTGATAGATGTTCATGCTTGACTATGTGTCCTGTAGTTCTGCTACTGGAAGGTCAAAATTTCAGCCATAATATTTGTGAGGGAGTTGAATGCTGAAAAAGAGAAACCTGTAAATGTCACCAAACTACTCAACGGTCAAAAGAAAAACGTCTGATTTTACCTATAAACTACCAAAGAATGATGAATACCATGGCCATCAATGCATACAAAGATGTGTGCGTATAGGCCTCATGGGACCAGGATTCACCCCTGTGCGATACCTTGGGCCTGAAGATGACAAATTCATGAACTACTTATGATTTTTGCTAAAATGACTATAGTTACTAAACAAATAATAGTTTTGCATAGTTGCCTGTAAAGAGTAAGTGCCAGCCACAGTAAGTGCAGAAGCATTCCTCCAAACCTCTGGCAAGTTTATCGCCATCTCTCTGCCCTTCGTGTCCAATGTGAGGTCACCGTAAAACCTCATGAATAACTTAGACTGCACCACAATTTCACCTGCTCAAACACCGTGTGTTATATGAAGGGCACAGTGAAGGAACGATCTGAGGCCGTGCTGGAGAGAGCAGCCTAGACTGACGTCAAGTCGGGACTCTCCCCTCTGCTAATCTGCATGGCATTTATCAACTGAATCGCCCTAATGGGGATGTCAGCAGAGAGAAGGAATATGGGAGAGAGAGAAAAGGAGGGCATTGGCGCTACTTTCAGCTTCTGAAAGGCATAGTGACAGAGATGAAGAGCTGTGTAAAGATTAGTGATATCTCCAAATGAGACCTCGGGTTACTTTAGTGGGGAGGAAATTGTAGCTCTTTAATCTTTGTGGTGTTTATCATATTATATTGATGGCCATGACCAGGCAAGGAAGGCTGATGGCTTTATGGTCATAGCAGAACTATGGTCTCAATTTATTCAGCCTTGTCTAGTCAGCCCTACAGACTCTGAGACAACAGAACAATGCATTGTGGAATGATAAGTCGACGTTCTATAGACAATTAATAACCTGTGTTCTAGGCTAAGCTGAGTTTAACGGAGATATCGAGTTTTCTGGACAACGTAAGGGCAATTTCACACCTTGACACATCTCAGTGGCATATCTTTTGGACAAGTTGAGATCATATTATGACAAATGATTCCCATCAAAGGTCAAAAACAAAGGCAGACCTTTGAACCAACGCTTAGCTTGTTATCATGTTTACACATCTTCTGTTCTAGTTATGGTGCTGTCGAATGATACTGCCTACCTCCTCCATCATGTTGACCTCACACAGGCATTTGTCTCTTTTCTGTTTGTGCTCTTTTAAAATCAGTGAAATCGCTGGCACTTTGGCCTTTAATATTCTCTTATGCATCCTTCATGATAAAGGACGACTGGTGTGGGGTTTCTCATTGCCATGAAGAGGACGGGATGGGCAGACCAACAGATGAAGCACAAATGTGCTGAGTCACTAGGATGGGCCAGACACTGTGGGTCACTTTGTCTATGCGAATATCAACTGCACTTTGTTTAGACAGGCAACACAGCTCAATATATTCTGCTGTGGACCAATAGATAAAATCTCTGTCACCACTGAGAATGACTTGTAATTAGTCAAACATAATGCAATTGCCATAATTATCTTCTTGTTGGGTCTTATATACCTATAAACATGTTCTGTTCTTTTTTGTTAAATTTGTAAAAGAATATAGAAAAGGTAATTCTGTGTACACATGGTTTATTTATTTGTTTGCTTGACTCAGAACAAAGGCTTTTATCACATGGTGATCTTAGCGTATAAAATGATATCTGCTATGATTTTACCCCTGCAGGGGTGTCAGAGAAACTAAGGTGTGAATTTAGACCCCAGCTTGAGACTTGTTAATGAGTCCTCTAATATACCAATAAAGTTCTTAATGAGCTCAGTTTGAACATCAATATAATGAACCTGTTCTGTCTCCCAGTTCGCTCAGTGGTATGAAGCGTGCCAACAGCATGGCTCAATGGTCCCTTAGTAGAACTCCATCTTGGCGACATCTTTATCTCAAGAAGAAATTGAGGATTAGTGTGAATCCCTCTTCCACAGCAGCTCTCCTTCAACCTTCCTCTATGGATTTCAATTATGTATCTCCTCGCACATGACTTAAAAGGACCAAGCTATCTCTGAAGTCATCCTCTAACTACAATCTCTTTATATTCACACCTCCTGAAACAGGCTCTTTTTATCTTGTATGGGGCGGTGCCTAAATCAAAGATATGGCTCTCTAAATGTTCTGTTAAATGAACAGATATTTCATTGCAGTACATCTATTTTTGTGAACGGCACACACATTTATACTTTTAGGGAATACCTAAAAGTAAATAACCTAAAAACACACAGCGTTCAAAATCTAATTTACAGTGATGATGTCATTATAATATTTGAATATAATTTGCAATCAACCTTCAATGAAACGATATCTTCCAATCAATATCTATGTAATTTTATACACAGCATATATACATGTGTATACACACACACACACACACACACATATATATATATATATATATATATATATTTAGCCATTAAACTGTGAAGATATTACGTGTATTGATGCATGGCCATCAGAAAACATGCTAAGCACAATGACAATGTCAGCGCAACATTTCTTTTTTCTGCACATTTTTTAGACATATTATGTTCCATTGGACAGCTGGTGATTTAAGTGAACATGACTGTGGGTAAAAAACATGTAGAAAATATACAGAGCATCAGATCTTGTATCCAAAGACGCACACACACACAAACAGTCGTACAAATGGATTCAAGTGGGAACATTCTGTGAGGAAATTATGAGACTTTAGATGACACACTTCTCTGAGTGACCTTGTTTATCCCCTGCGATTCTTGTGCCTGTGTCTGGCTCAGTGTGAGTTTTCATTAATGTCAGTCAGCTGGGCTCTGAAACACAGAGGCAAATCACTGTCTCACTTCTGTCAATCCAACCGCCTCTTCGCTGTCTCCGCCTCACTGGAGCACACTCTCTCTCTCTCTCTTTCTCTGTTACTTTCCACCATTTGCTCTCTCACCCTCCTCAGTCACCTTACAGGGACCTCCAGACAGTGTCTACTTGCCGTTTCGCTGACCTAGCGGTACGTTTTGAAGTATGTTAAGGATTGGACCGGAGACAGAAGGATAGACACAGAAAAAGAGAGGAAAATGAGGTTCAGAATTTGAATTCTGAAAAGAGATAAAAGGCTGAGGCTGAGTAAGACTGACTGATCTATACACCCACAGTAAAGAGTATGATAGGAAATGAATGAATGACAGTGACAGAGATTGTATTTGAATTGTTTGCTTGCTACCAAGTCTTGAATGTGTAATGTTAAATTGCCTGATCTGTGTGCTTTATCACAATAAAATCAGAGAGGTCAATGCACTAAACGGTTGCAGTATTTTTGCACGCAGTATTTCAGCACAACCTGCATCTTTTCTAATTACTAGGTCCCAAATTAATTAAAATAGCACTGTGTTGCAAGTTTTAAAAATGAACATGCCTCATTATTCAGAAAACATGCAAACCTTATTCACTCTGAGCTGTTTGCCTTGCAAAGGTGGTAAAGCATACCAGATCACATTAACCTGCTGCATTCTATATAACCTAGAACTCAGAATCAACCTGCAATATAAGTAACAGTGCAGTGCAAATTGTGTTCAGCACATCGTCTGGTTTCCATAATTCTTTAGAGAACTAAGAGATAAAACATTTTCCCTCTACAATACATCTCTGTGGCAGCTCATGAAAAAGTATTTCCTCTACCATCTGCCACCATTCTTTCATTCTTTAAATCAAACTCATAAATCTATGGTGAAAGGAATCCTCCACTCCTACATAAGCTACCCGTGTCCCAAGATGCAACCACTCAGCTACATCTTCAACCTGGTAGAATATCTCTAAGACGTGTGTTTGAGCAAACAACAGGCGGAGAAGATGAGCGATGAGCTGAAGATCCCATGGGCGGCACAGGCATGACCAGTGGATCTGTGAAGTTGGGCAACTTAGAGACTCTGAGGGATCTAAATCAGCAGAAAAAAATGGTGGAAGAAGTGATCTGGCCGACTGGTGCTAACTTACATCAAGCCTCAAAAAGGCAACAGCTGCTTGCTAAATCATCTGTAAAAAGAAGCAATGCCGCCCAAACTCTCTTTAAATATCACACCTTCATTCTTCTCATATTTAATTGTTGGGAGAACAGCTGGTGGCGTGTTTTAATTAAAGGACAAGCAGGTTTCACTGTCTCATGGTGCATTCAAGTGCAAGGTCCTCCATCTCCAGAAGTGCCGCGGGAGGAGATTACCGTGCTTTCCACCCGGTCGAATGCAGCCACATTTAAGATGGATAATGACCCATTACAGTCTCAGATCTTTATGTTATTGTCTTACACAGCACCGTTGGCTTTAAGACAACCCAAGCTAGAGTTTCATTGTTCAGACAAAACTGTTGTTGAAATTGAAGGTAAATAAACTTTAAACGTATTCCTTGTGTGCTTGTGTGTAAAAAAAGCAATGGCAAATGCAGGTAGTGCATTTCACAAATAATAAAGCACAAAAAATGAATTTGAAGTGCCAGCAGTAATGCACACTTCTACAAGTAGACCAGATTTCCTTGTAGTTTAGTTGTAATGCAACCTGTGGCTGTAATTGATGTATTTGTAGTGATTTATATTGTTTACTAGGTTTGTATAAATTATTTAAAAGGCAAATGGAACAATCTTTAATGGTGATTTAGGAACAGAAATTGTTGAGCAGACACATGCTGAAGATCTGAGATTAATTCAAGTGAAGGTCATTTGAAATTTCTTTACAAAGATGTTGTCTTTGTACAGTAGTGTGCGTGTTGATGCCTGCTGATAAAGCAAGTAACTCATTTGACCTCTGCTTTTTATGAGTCATGGCTGTAAAATTTAGCTCCTACTGTAATACTAAGCACAGATTTCATATTTTATTAAAAGCCAACAGGGGGCTTCACACCTTTAAAAAGCTGACTTTAAAAAATAAACCTACCCAAAGAACTAACCAGTGGAGTATAAAGTGTAGCAACTAACCCCAGTTTCACTTTTGGCTGTCTCACAGTTAGTCTTACAGTTAGTAAAAAAGCATGTTCACCTTATCTAATCTGTAGCTGAGGGCCACGGCCACCTAAATCTTTTTTCTATTCACTAAGTCCACTCAACCCGTCAACACGGACAAGAGTCTGTGAATGTGAAATCAAGGAAATATTTGATGCATCTCACTATTTGACTCTTTCTGACTACCCACATAAACCCCCACCCATCTCTTGCTCTGTGTATGGCCCAGTGACTCTGTCCAGTTGGGCTTCCTCTCTCGCCCTAATCCCTGGACCCTTCAGTGCAGAAAGGGGCTATGGCAGAACACGGCCTGCTGCCGATCGCTATTAGTACAGGCACAAGCTTGGTGAAAAAAAAAATCAAGTCATTTTAGAAAGATTACTTTTTAAGCTTCTCTGCTTTTCCATTATTTTCTTCCCACATCAGGGCCTTGAGTCCATCTTCCTCTCCATCCTTCTATTTCCTTTTTGATATCCTCCTCTCAAAGCCCACAGTGCTTGCTTTCGGAGATAAGGTGTATTGTTTTTGGCACTTCAAAATAGACCCTATTTACTTTCCTAATGCACAATTCTGGTCTTATTGTGTACAATTGTCTTTGTAATCGTTTAGTAAAATTAACTCCTTGCTTATTAACCCCTCCCATCCTCCCATAACAACTACCTGGTTCCCTTCTGTTATGAAAGGCCCACTTTTCACTGTCGAGTCAATTTCAGATAAAGCCCCATCCAACACTTTTATCTTTACACAGAAACATGTCTGCTTTTAAGCAAAATGTCTTAAAAACAGCATTTTATGTTGACTTTCATATAAATGCATCACTTGCAAGATCTTATGTCATGCATTTGTAATTTTCTGAGTCCTTCAGAAGTTCCAAATGAGGGCATGTTTATTCCTTGCACAATCATTTGCATAGCTAACTGATATTTACATTATCAATGACCTCATTAATTAAGTCAGTAATCAAAGCAACTGACTCGGTCTTTGAGAAATGTGGACGACTTGTCTGACTAAGCGTCTCTCTTTTAGAGATAAAATTTGGGGGCAGGGGTTCATGGGAAGTACAACATAATTTATCGCAGATAAGAGGAACAGAATAAACACTCCATTCTTATACGAGTGAGAAACCCCATTAAAAATGTGTAAGAGAAAAGGGGAATGCCCGCCTTTGGTCTTGCTCTGGGTTAAAATGTAGTCCACCTCTGCCATCTGCTGTTCTGGATGAGAAGATGGAACTCCAGAAGGAATGCCCTCAAATATTTAAGTACAATAAACAAATTATCTGTTGATATCACTCATACAGTACTGTATGCGTAGTAATACTTCGATTCATAAGTACATTTTAAGTACTTAGTCATTAGAAGTACTTAGATGTTTAGACTTTCACACAATGGAACTTCTTAACCCACCCCAGCATGTGGTAATATCAGACATCAGTGCTTTCAGGTATCTCCTCCCTTACTTCACAGCTGATAAACTCCAAACCATCTTTGCAGGAAGCCATACTATACAAAACTTACACATAAAATCACTGACCATCTGTTTTCTTTGGAAAATGGCTTTCCGCACTAGGGAGAAAAAATGTGATCAATTTGAAAGGCATGAGCAAATTGAAAAATGAGTGTTGCCTTGCTTTAATTGTATCCACTCAAGTGGTTCTCGTTTTAGTGAGTTAAGTGTCTTGATATTTGGAGCACGCTCGCCGACTGCCGAGCGAGGTTTCATGAAGCAAAGACATCATCATCACAATCTATTATAATGTCTTTGAATGAACAAAGCACTTGTTTATAAATGAAGGTAACGGTGCTTGGTTTATGTTAACATTCATGACTAAATGCCTCAATTTTAATAACCTAAATGCAAATAACTATCGTGTATATTATAGCCCAAATTACCATACAATGCCAAATACAAGTAACCCTACAAACATAAGCTTAGCCTCAGCATCAAACAGCATGCCTACAGACTGCTCACGTACCTTTCTCTATCGCTGTTTTTGTGTTATATGCATCAGCCAATCACAGACTGCTAAAAATCACCAGTTCCAATGTGATTGGCTGGCTTTACACAATTTCAGGGACAGGGTTGGGGAGTGATTTTAAGGAAGAACAAAGAACTGAATTTGCAACATTAATGTCATAATAAACACTTACGGACAAATAGAAATTTTGATAAGTCTACACAAATGATTTGAATTCATTTCTCCATGCTAATCTATTACTGCGGTATAAACTACTTCATGTACCAGCGTGGCAGACTTTACATGCTATTCAAATCTCTTCCTAAGTGTCTTATTCAGGCAGAAAAACCTGCAATGTGGAGTAGTGTAGCCAAAACTGTGGGACTACAGTATTATTACCTCAAGAGTAAAACAAATTGCTACTAATATGTAAAACTTACCTTCACCTTTGACCTTTACCCCCTACTCTGGCCTGTATCTCATTACATGTTGGGCTGAAAGGTCATTATTGACAAGAAATTGTTGTGTGAGCACCATGAGGTGAGCTAGATGTTAATGGGGATCATTTTACTCAGGGGAAAGATAGAAAGATGCTGAAGGGAAGAGCTGTGCTGACGTCTACAGTGGCTAGTGCATTCAGGCCTCCCTCGAGTGCAGTCAGGCCCTTGCTTTGTGCTTTATGATGTGTGTCTGGACAGTCCCTTATCCCTGCATTCAACAGGCTGCCAATTAATCAGCTTCGGTACACTGAGAGTCACTCATGCCTACAGTCTTTAACTCCAGAGACATGACACCTCTCTCACGCTCTCTCTTTCTTTCCCCCAAACATGATTAATCTCCAGACGGGTCTAATTTTTCACCTGTGGACACTCAGTCTACCAAACATATGTATTATCTTAGGTGGGCATTATCAGGACCGTACTGATTAATTGGAGCACCAAATGTTACATATTGACCTAAAGATTGAGAGGGAACATCTTGATGACCCAAGCAGCCTTTTATCCAAACAAGGATATAAAGTGGTCATTGAAGAAACTCTCTAATTATAAGATGAAATCCTGGACAGACTGTAGGAGTTATGTCATGAGGAAACAAGTATTTATCTGTTGAGAAAACAGGGTTCATTGTATCGTAAAAACATGTTGTTACTTTAAGCAC
The DNA here is from genome assembly GCA_036877575.1 of Botia almorhae. Classification (NCBI taxonomy): domain Eukaryota; kingdom Metazoa; phylum Chordata; class Actinopteri; order Cypriniformes; family Botiidae; genus Botia; species Botia almorhae. Next base: position 224,733 of record JAZGTJ010000041.1, on the reverse strand, counting down.
TCAAAACGCCCTTACCACTGAAATAAAGACCACTTATTGAAACAAGACCAGTCTGCTGCTTTTCATATGTAGTCTCAGAACTGAGTGCCTGAAGGTCCCTGGTCATTAAATCCTAGCAGTCTGAAATTTTAGCAAAGATTTATTTATTACTGCTGAACTAAACTATTTATTTTTTCCCTATCACAATTTAATGCAAGCTTTGCAAAGATGCTGTTTCATAAGAACACTCTGTTCTGTTGATTCAGTAAAGTCAGATAAAAACTATTTGGTTTTTCTACGCAGCTCACGAGCAAGTACAACACAACACTGCACACATACTGCAAATTTCACATGCTTTAATGGCATGTACATATAAGCCCTAAAGTATATTTGTCTAAAATAATAATAATGATAATACAAATGTTTGATCATAACATTTAGATGGTAAAACATGGTCATTAAAACTAAATTTAAAAAATGATTAACAACATTTGAGGCAAACTGAAGTTTTTGTGCTTTTACTTAAAAACCTTTCTGTAGTGTTCTGCAGAAATGTTTAAGAGTCGATATAATTTTATTTTAGGAGACTTTTTGTTTAAAAAAAACACACACACAACAACAGATGTTGGTATGAGGGTAATTAAGGCATTTCACTCTTCTCTGGTGCCAAATGCAAACAGGCATTATTAACACATTATGGATTTAAAGTGGCCGAGAAGGGTCATGGTAATAAACAAAAAGCACTCGTGAGTGCAGGTAGACAACATGAACCACATTTGAGAAATCAATGCTAGTTACATTTTGGCAAAAGACAAAAAATGTTAGAATAAAATGTAATTATAATCTTCCCCTCCTTAAAATTTAGTCTGTGAGAGAAATAACTTTATAAGATTCTGTATGGGTGTGCATTTGTGAATGTGCGCCCGTCTTGTATAAGGGATTGTGCAGTGTAACTAATCTCTGCTGATACTGTAAATGCAGAAAAACAAACAGGATAAAGTGAAAAAGAAACCAAACATTTGTCTTTAGCCTGAGGTGCCCTTACGTAACAAAATACAGCAATAATCTACTAAAAGCTGTCTACAAATAATTGAGAAATTAAGGACTGAACTATAATTTATAAAATGTATCTTCTACCTTACTTTATAACATAACATCTAGTTGTGTATAGTTGTGAAAGGGAGGTAAAGTAAGTAAGGGAAAGTAAGGGTCAAAGGACAGTTATTTATTTATTTATTTTACACAAGTTTTATGCAATTTATGCTACTGAAAAAGCTTTTAATGCATAGCCCTGGCATATATCATTCATTGAATATATCAATACAATGAACAGCTGGTTGACTGTATACTAACCAAAGGGAAAACAAGTACGTTTATAAACTTCTCTGGCAGTCATGTACAAGAAAACTGGCTGCAGATAGAAAATTCCTACTATTAAGCTAACAATTTTTTAACTCGCCTCTAGACATTTAGAAATTCACTCTCGGCCAGATAAGTGTACTGTATGTATCAGAGATGTGGCCTTGTGTCTCACTCCTGCTTCAAAGATGAATCGCATTAATCTCTCCTGGTCCTGCCCTTCTTTACCTCAGGGCTTCACGCCTTCAGTCAGATTTAAACCAGCACCTGATTGCTTGACTTCTTATATTAAAGCTGCACTGTTGAACGGTCTTTCTAAAATATTAATACAACTGTTTTCATGTCTTACGAGAAACAGCAATAGACGGTAACTTTATTTTTGCCAACTAAGAAATCAATGAATCAGAAATTTGATGAACGTGTTGTTTTGTGAAAATGTTTCATGTTGTGAAGGTGATGTGAATATTGTGTATTGTGTATTGTGCTGTACTGTATGTGAAAAGATTATAAAACTCTATTTTAACCTATATGCATACTTACACTAAAGCCAATTCACTTAATTAGCTTACACATATATTTATTTATCAGGTTGATTTTTTAAATGTGATGAATTGCTTCTTTTCAAATTAACTTACAGTGCATTCACAGTACACATTTTTATTAGCCATGCATTCTCTGGGAATCAAACCCACAACTTTTGAGGTACTAACGCAGTGCCACCAAGTGAGCTATGTAAATATGGAAAATGTTACACATGACAATTTTACACTAATTGTGTTTGTGGTTAAAGAGGAAAAACAAGTATAAAATAGAAAGAGATGCAATGAAATAATAAATGTGATGTTCCAAAAATCTGCAGTGAGTCCATATGTAAGCAGTCTGCATCCGCAACCTAAGAAACAGCCCTTTGCTACCAAATAGCTCTCTGTAAACAATTCAGTTAAAGTCGGAGACAAATGTTTAGTCGCTGAGCTGAGCGCAGTTGGTTTTATCTCAGCCCAGCCACTGGTTGGATAAGATCAGTGCTGAGGCCGCGCCGGCCTCAGGTAAGGGTTGTGAAGGACTATTTGAGACTCTGGATGACAGAGCTGCACCTCAGTGTAATGAGTAAACACATCACAGCGGTCAGTGATTTATAACGCAGCCCGTAGTGACATTTTTGCAGCGCTGCGGAGAAAGCTTGCTTCATCCTTGATCTCTCTTTTACTTCACCTTTCTTATACCTTTCTTTCTCTCCCTCTCTTTTATTTTCTCCAGTACAGTTGAGTGTGGAATTCTGAGCGGTCTACTTCAGCAGTGAATAAAGGACATCGCTGTGTGTGTGTGTTTGTGTGTGTGTGTGTATTAAGATGTTGGGAATAGTGTCTGGTGTACAGTAGGAGGGTCTGAGAGCATTGAGGATGGATAGTTATGCATTATACAGTAATAAAGAGCTCAAACTAAAGCAGCAAAAGAATAATACTCATATCCATCTCTCTCGTCATCTGAAGGACATTCAACTTGCAAACACATTTTGTCTCTCTCTCTCTCTCTCTCTCTCTCTCTCTCTCTCTGTCTCTGTCTAAAATTATTAAACACTAAACACAATAACTGATTTTTATTAGAAAACAACAAATTGTGAATGTTTATCATGTGAAAATATTCATTAAAATGTGGTTGATTAAAAAAACAACAATTGAGAAGTACCATAAGATATTTAGAAGTATCATAAGATATTTAGACTTGTTTTTAGAAAATATACATTTTAATTGTGATTCTTACCCCTTAGGAACAACATCCACACCTCTGGGTGTCAATAAGTCCTAGACAATCACCATATTCAGCGCAACATTAAAATTACATTACTTAAAACACAAAAGAATTTGCCAATGGGACAAAAATAATCTAAATGTATGTAATGTAGATAAAAATAATCCAGATGTAATTTTGTCAATACACAATATTGTCAAGCACACTTATTTTTGTTTTAAGAATGTTAATGTTATAAGAATGGTATTTGTACTGGAAAAATGCCGTTCGGTGCTTAAAAACTTGTGCAGAGTGCCATGTATATCATGACTGGTGTACCTATATGCGTGACATAAAAGTGTTGACATAACATGGACTGCAGTAGTTCTATGTTGTAGGTGATGTATTGTCCCAGCACAGCAATGCCTGGTCAGGAGAAATCCTACATGAGGAAAAGAGGGACATATGGGCTTAATTAATGAAGTAGCACATCAGCTAACGTGGTAAGACTTTGACAGTTTGTTGTCCGGAGACAGAGAGAGAGTGATGAGGTGACGCTCTCGCACTATGAGAGTCATAAGAGAGAATTAACATGCCGACATCAGCCAGTTTTAAAGCACTCCAGAGCAGCTCTTTCTTTGTCATCTGTCTGTTTATTTCAGAGGGCAGAAACAGCCAGCTCAACAGTTCCACATGCAAAAAAATTGCTGGTCTAAAGATGCAATAGCGTGTTTTTTACTAGGGGCACTTTTATGTCCCAGGGGTTGACTTCCCAAAAGAGACTGCAGCTTTCTTCTGATGTCACAAATGCCTTTTATGAGTTTATAACTGACAAAATACTTCAGACAAAATATAAAATCCATAATAAATATATGCATTTTTGAGATATGCATTTAAAACTATGATAATAAGAAAAATAAAGCTGTGGAAGTTATTATGCTACCAAGAGGATGTGTAAAGAAAAATCAAAGTTTTAAAAAAATTACCTGATTATTTTTATTTTTTACAAAATACATAAAAGGCTAGTTACTGAATTACCCTTTTTATAATATATATATACTTTGGTATAAAAAAACTAACCTAAAGAAAAACATTGCAAATCTAATTTCCATCAGCAGAGAAATCTATCAAATCTAAACTATTATTTAAGAAGTGGTGAAAATTACATTGTAATTTTTTTTTAATGATTGCAGGCTACTTTTAGTGTTTGTCCTGCAACCACTGATCCAGATTCATGTTCCCTGATATTATTTACATAAATATTGCATCTAAATTAGCTGACACTAGGTGGCAGAACATCGCATGTAAATCCAGATTTCTGACATTTTATCACCACCACTAACATAAAGAACTAAAAATCAAGACTGTGACTTTAATTTGGTGTGTGTGTTGGTTTGAATATACGGTTTACGAGGACAAGAATGTGTATAATGACATGTATAACAATGTCAACATGGTTTATGGGGACACTTTCTGTGTCCTCATAAACCAAATTGCTTAAACAACATACTAAATGGTGATTTTTTTCTTAAGAAATGCCTAAAGTTTTCTGTCAGGGTTAGGTTTAGGGGTAGGATTAAGGGATAGAACATACAGTCTGTACAGTATAAAAACCATTATGTCTGTAGTGTCCTCATAAATCACATATACCAACATGTGTGTGTGTCTGTTCAAGGGCAGCTGACAATGTGTAAGTATTGAGGTTTGTTTAGTGTTTAGTTTAGTTTAGTTTGTTTCGTTTTAGTTTCCAAAACACTACAGATGTGTGCATGCGGTCTGTGTTGAGCAGCTGCACTGTTTACTATATGTGTGTTTTCATGCCTGGTTTCCCTCTAGTGAGTAAGAATCTGAGGTAAATGTTAAGCTGAAAGACAGAGGTGCTTTGAAGTCCAAATGTAAGTGGCTAACTGCTAAAAATAGTAAAAGTCTCTGTGTGATATCCATCAGTTAAAATTGCGCGTATAGTTATGCCTGTACTATTATTCTTGCCAGGATACATTACAAGCCCCGAGAGAGCAAGAATGGGGCATTTTTACATGCACAAACATAAAACACTCTCATAAAATACAAACTACCTTTGGGCAACATAAGATACTAAACAAGTATTAGACACTCTTTCAACATTTATGTTTAAAGACCCATTTGGAAGCGAATTTAGAAAGAAACCTATTTCCTTTGAGTGCCGTTAAAATGCCTTCCGGCTTACATCAGAAACATTGTAATAATTGTGTTGATGAATTGAGAATTAAAGGGACAGTTCATCCAAAAAGACAAAATCTGACATTTATTTCCTGTCATTACAATCCTGCATGGCCTTTTTTTCCGTGGAACACAGACGTTTTCTGATAGTATATCTGGGTAGGTTTTATTCTATAACACAAAAGTGTACGGTGATCACAGCTGTCCCCAATCCCCATCCAATTTTATTGTATGGAAAAAGAGAATGCACACACACACACACACACACACACACGACAAAATACAAATAAGACCTTACTAGGCAGACAGAACCCACAGTATAAAACAGCTATTGTAAGACAGCTTAAGATTTGGAGAATATGCATTAAAACATCTGAACTAGTATAACAGTTTTCTTTGTAAATATATTAGTAATTGATGGAAGACAACAGTAGGTATTTTGACTGACTCCTTTTATCTTCATGACCTCCTTAGGAGTATAAGAGGGTTCAAAGTGTGAATTTAAAGATGAGCCACTACATTCAAGACCTGCCTGAAACACATGAAATCATAGACGTCTCAAAAAAGGCATAATTCTTTCTGCGAAGCACCTTGTATAGCTTTATAACACACTGGTTTTAAGGTTTTAAAATCATTAAATCTGACAGTGATGAGTCATACACGTGTCTTGGCTGGAATTGTGCCACACTATAACACAAAGCTGTCTGAGATCTAAAGGCGAAGGATTTGAGAGATGATATGTCTGATCATGTTGTGTTGACTTGTATGTAGCACAGCCAAAAAATAAGCAGGAGGCATTTCAAATGACTGCATATGGTGCTTTGTGAGGTAACCTCCTGAGGAAAGAACGAGCTGTGTTTGAGTGTAATTAGGCTAAATGGGTTTATTAACATTCACAGGTTATCATGGGTTTAGTATTTGCAGTTTAAACCAGCTTTAATAGAAAGACCAAGGTGATTGTCCAATAAACACATAGTTGGTCCATGATACCTTTCTGGAGGTTTCTGTTTTAATATAGTGCTGGTTTGATACTGTTACTGTTTGATACTATTTCTGTACCATGATATTAACTTATGTTAACAGTACATTTTTTTGGAAATGTAGCACATACCACCCTTACAAAAAAAGCACAGAGGTTACACTATGGAACAGTAATGGTATCAGGTGGTAATCCCCTACCATTAAAAATAATGTCCCATAGTATTTTCGTGAAACTCTAGTGAAAATACTTGTACTGTACAGTACAAGTATCATGTACTGTACTGTACAGTACAAGTATCATGTACTGTACTGTACAGTACAAGTATCATGTACTGTACTGTACAGTACAAGTATCGTGCACAAGTATCAAAATGGTAGTACCATGATGTTTTGTATGTGCAAATGCATGAAAATTCACACTGGCAGAAGCAAGACATTTTTTTTTACCAAATCATTTTACAGAACTGTCTGTATCATATGCTTTGCTGTCGGCAGTTTAGCAGTTAACTGTGGTCCAAATGAGCCTCTGCTTTACAGAATAAGGCATATATATATATATATTTATAAAGTAACCCTGGGGTAAAGAAAAAACCCAAAATGAATAAAAGTGACCTCAGTTTACAACAGTGCAAACCTCATGCCGGCATAAGTCATGTCTGGTCAGTAGTATAAATCATTCTGAGAGAATAGATGGTTATTATATCTTCTGAGCACTTGCTCAGTTGCGCAGAGCCAGATTTCACACCTGGCTCTCCTTACTCAACCCAATAAATGACTTTAAGGGGAATAAGAATTGCCTTTTTAAGAGCTAACATAAAAACCAGGCACTTGCAGCTGCTATAAATGAGCACTTTAGTCAGCTCTAGCTGTGGCCTGGATGCTAACTAACACAAGCAAATTTGAGGGTAATTGCTTTGGACTTGTAAGAGGCTGCACAAGTGAATGAAAGGTTGTTGGCATTTTATAAGCATGCCAGGCCTGCTCAGAAAATAATGAGCTTTGCATTGACAACATCGGTCTGGAGAGAGAAGTCTGGCCGATTAATCAAACATGTTTTGGGGACAGAAAATTCTGAAATACAGAAATCACGCTGTGAAGGTTAAAGCCCCATCTATTTACATTGTAAAAGCACCTCCTTATGTTGCATTGATCTGCTAAGAGTTATCTCTGCGCAGAGCTGCCCCAGCATTTGTTTTTCTGACCTGGGAAATGTAAAACTGAGCATTTCTGATGGATACATCTACAAAGAGCACACACAGATAACAGGATATCAGCACATTCGAAAACAGCAGGATATTTGTGGCACATTTTCCATGTGTTACTCTATTGTCTGATGAAAGCCAAAGGCATATTTAACTATTCCCAAGAAAGCTATCAAAAGCATTTACAGATTTTCCCTTCATTGCACCTAATTCTGTCTTGCCTCAGCTTGTTTTTCTCTATTCAATTTTCAGAACATTCTAGCCTCATATCTGCCAAATCTGATTTTAGGGGCACCTGGAACTTATTGGGGACCAGCTAGTGAGGTGCTTAACAATGCTAGATGTAACAATAAAAATCCTCCACACGCATATTGATGCCCTTTGCTGGAAGAGTGTGGCTAGTTTAATCTCCAGAGCTACCCCCTAATCTTCTCTCGCTATTTCATACCAAGAACATCAATATAAAGCTCTACTTTGTAGCACGTTGCCATGCATCTGACAGAAATGTGCTGCTAAACTGGTCAGTTATCCTGTATCCAGTCTACGTGTGATGGTAGGTTTAGTTTTAGAAGAGATGACTGAAAATGCTTGCTTGCAGCTTGTTATTTACACATAATCCAGTCAAGAATGGTGCCATGCCCTGTTCCCTGGTACATTCTGGACCATACCCATGCCAGACAGGGCTAAGGCAAACAGACTGTTGACACTGATAACATGAGATTGCAAAATGTGATATTTGGAACCATTTGCTATCCCACAATTCATTCCAGTGTTATGTAGTAATCTGATCTTCTCTTTGTCCTTATCTGGAAAGCAGTTTCAAAGTATGTGCCTCTTTAGCCCATCTGCCCTGAATGTGTTTAATACCAATACAGCAAAGCAATAACAAAATAAAAACATTAAACATTTGGCATATCTCAAAATTCTGCAAACATAATCTATTTAAAGACCTCAGCAAAAGACAGGCTGTCTTCCAAACCAAAAGATGGGGGGAGGTTGAGGAAGATCCATATCCAGTGAGATCCACTGCTGTAGATGGCATCATGGTTTGTTTGATTTGTGTTCTATATTAGCCTTTTAAATTACCAAGGCTATTTTAAGGAAGGAATCATCAAGCATGTACAGGAACATAACCATCACCAAAACGATACGATAAGCCTACTGCAATGTTTTGTTTAGACAAGGTACAGAGAGCGGGTATGATCATACACACCAACCTGGAAAATTCTCAAAGACGCTAATGCTTTCCAACGTTCAGCAGGAGATTCGGCTCCTGTAGTGTAAATCAAATGTGTATTATTATTGTGATTAGCTCTTTTAACAACCAGTCTCAATACCTCAGATTCAATATTTTATTACCATGCCAGCATAGCTGTAAGGTAATTGCCTGATAGTCCACAATAACAAGCAGAACTTCACATACACTGTTAAAAAATTAAATGTATATAACATGACAAAACACTTGCAAAAGGAGTACAAACCCTTGATTGTGAGCCTTTAAACAGGACTTAGGTCACTGTAAAAATAAAATAATTTACTGTTTCATTAGCAATCAACACAATGTGTGCATGCATAATTGGAGGGGAATTCAGCAGTCCAACAATAAGCAAATAAACAGTTTTCACATCACAGTGATCCCCTGCAGGGTAAGAAGTTTGACAGGATTTGGCAGGATGTTAATAATCTTTGGAACATTATCAGATCTTTCCAATCAGCATGAGACACTTCAGAGGTCAAACATGGAAGCAGGATCAAGTCAATGGTTTTTGAGTGTAAAGCCACAATCCTATCCGATCCCATGAGCTGGAGAGTTTCCAAACCACATGGTGGTGGAGGTTTAGCAAACTTTCCATCATGTTTTGTAGAACTTTTAGTTAAAATTGTAGCCCAATAATCAGAGCCAGATGGGCGCTTACACCTCTTCAGGTGTCAATCAGCAACTCACTCCAGTTTTACAGACATTCAGCTCTTCAACGTCAACCACACAGCAGTCACAAAAAGCTAAAATCTTAATCCTATAAGTGGATTCACTGTTTCACTGAGATCAGCCACAATTTAGAAAACAGTGTACAATGTGAAATAAGTGACAGAGTATCCAGAGTAAAATGTTATTTTTCAGAGGTTGCTCTTTTAAAGCTTTGGGGGTTCAAAAAACGATCACGATCACAGTTGTTTAATTTAAGTATCAACTGTCTCAGATGCGTCTGCAAAAATTGCTCAGGTTAAATTAAAACAAATACAATGGAGATATGTACAAATACAAATACAAATACAATTTTAAAATACGTTAGAATGTGTAAAATTAATGTCGATAGATTTTATGACTGAAATCTTCAATCTTGACTTTTGATTGCAGGCTTAGCAAATCTGAGCTAAGTGTGTAACATTGTTGAGATCTCTTCTGAAGCTCTAATGTAGGTGTTTGTGAAATTTATGGGGTTTTTTTCGACACTGGAGACTTAAGCAAAACTTAAACTCCATTTGTTCTCTGTTTAATCTCACTGCTTTCTAGGATCTCATCTGTGATGTTTCTTTATTTTCAATTGGTACAGCCCTGTGTGTGATAAACAGTACTTTAATTTTTAATTTGAAAGAACATCAGAATAATCTGGTAAAATAACCAATATGCAATATATATGTATATATACATATATATATTCTTTATTTATATTGCTACAAAAATTTGCTCGTATGTAAAACCAACATAAAAATGTTTCTTGGAAAAAAAATTGTCTACCCTGCCTTTAAATAAATGTTTCATGTTCTGAACATTTATTTGTCCTTAACTTCTAAAAATCCTGCCATATTAATGTTGTCTCTCTTTGCTTGTAAATGATGATGTTAAAAAAACATGACACAAAATAGCACAGCCTTCAAAGCACCTGGCTGGGTGTACCTAGGCCACGCACCAGACATCCCTGCTTGTTTAGAATGATCAAAGGAAGTCAACACAGACACGCTAGATATTCAAGTGCCTTCACAGATGGCGATGTTGACTCTGGAAACCTGTGTAAAGACCTGGCATTGCTGTAGTTTAGGAAACAGCTCTAGCACTAGGGCCATGTGGGATCACTTGAAGAAAAAAACATGTTAGTTTGAGTGAGAGAGGGAGACAGAGAAAGAGGGAGAGAGGAAGGGAGAATGAAAGAAATACAGAGAGAGGGAGGGGGTGAGATGAGAATGTTTTTTCTTTTTTCACAGACCATTGCAAGCACGCAGAGAGGCAAAAAGAGAAGCAAAGAGGAGAGCAACAGGCAGTTGTGTCCTAAGAGAGCTTGAGAGCAATGCTCAATTCACTGACAACAACCCAACATCCGGAATGTAAGGAAGAGGAAGGTTTTACATACTGCTGTCTGCCCTCAGGTCTCAGAAACAATCTGCCTTCATCACAGCCATGCCTGCACCACATACTTAACCAGGGACAAAGTTTCTCCACTGCATTTAGTCTGATTTGCACTTGGACCCTGTAGATCATCTACACCTAATCATCTTTACCTGCTGGATTAAAGGATACAACTTACGGTTTCATCACTGTCTAGTCTATTTAACTTGTGGTCCTAACTTGGAGTTTTCCAAACAAAAATTTACTTGTGAAGATGCTACTGTTAGTTTTCATGACATGGGTGTTGATTGGAACTGTTGGAGGTCAGTCCGAATCTCATCAACAGTCTCAGGCTGAGGACTCAAACCCCTGGAGACAGATGATTCGATGGGAGAATAATGGACGTGTTTACAGTCTTCTGAATAGTGGGGCTGAGTATGTCCCAGCTCGGGCTCAGGAGCGAGACAGGAACCCCAGAGTACTTTTGGCTGATGCTCCTAACCGTAGGTCACAGGGTGGAAATGTCCGTAGACAAGCACCTTCTAGAGGAAACTCGGAGACTGTGAGAGGACAAGCCAGGCATCCTTTTAGATTTGGGCAGGTGCCAGAAAACTGGCGTCAGGGTACAGCAGGGACAGGTGAAACAATCCAGTCACCTACTAGCACTCGTTTAAGACCATCCTCTGGATCATCCTCCTCTTCTTCATCATCATCATCATCCTTTAATGCTCCATCTTATCCACAGTATCCATTCCCTCAACAGCCTTCTTATGGTGCTCCTCATGACCCAGTGTTGGACAGGTCATATGAACCTCCCTTCCACGGAACGGGATATTCGACCAGCACTGGTGGTGGCTTTACTGGAGGAGGATATGTAGGGGGAGGGTACTCTACTGGCCGTTTTGGAGGAAGTAGCTATAATGGAGGTGGTCCTGTGTCCGATGAGAGGTATCGCTACTATCCCCCTTATGGTCAGCCATACCCAGCTGCTCCTCCCCAACCTGCACAGCCACCATTCGCAGATGGATTGGACCACAGATATACACACAGTCTGTACAATGAAGACTCAAGAGATTCCAGTAATGCTGAAGTACCTGTCTCTAATGGTGCAGCAACCAGCATTGGGTCGGCAGCATTCCAGCCTGCGGTGCAGAGCCCCCAGTACGAGCAATTTCCACCCTTCGGAAGGCCCCAGCCACAGGTTCCATTCATGCAACCAGCTCCTCGGAACCCTCTTGTTTCTAACAATGCAGAGAGCCCCAACACCAATGTAGGGAGTGTTCATCGTCCTCAGCAACGAGGTATAATGTCACTCACAAATGTATAACATTTAAAAAACTCTTCTTTATGTTAATCCCATATTATGCTCAATTTCAGTTTGCTTAATGATTATGTCACAGAACACAAAACCAGAAAAGTTGTTTTCATATTGTCTTTTACTATTTCTCATGTTTTAAGCCTTATGTGCTGACATTGTAGTGTATGCTACTGTTAAATTTAGTTAAATTACCTCATTTCACTTTTTATTACTGCACCAGACTGATAAAAAAGCTATTTGCTTATAGCTGTTTTATAAGTCTGGTGCAGTAATAAAAAGTGAAATAAGGTCATTTCACGGAGGTAAAATCAGCTGTGCATATTATATATCTATCTATATCTCTATATATATATATCTAGAGATTCATATAGAGATTCATATCTTTATATGAATCTATAGATCAATGGATCGATATATGCAACTGGTAATAGATATTACTTTTTAGCAGATTTTTCCATTTGTTTCCTTGAAATTACAAGGTGCATATAGGAATTGCTCTCTCCTAACATCAAAATGCACCCCGTGATCATTTATTTCCATCCCCTCTTTAATTGTTTTACAATTTACAATCAAAGAATTTAAAGTTCATCTTCTTATCACAGCCGGTGTTATTAAAACCAGGTGTTGTGAAATGTGTGTGGCTGTATGAGCATGTGTTGGATGGTGTGTGCAGAGCGCCTATGTACTCATTCTGCACAAAGAGTGTTCATTGTTTGAAGATTTGGTTCTGGATTTGGTGATGACTTAACTACGGGGGCTAAGGGTGAATGATCCCAGTATTTGCCACATCGGGTGGGGTGAGGGTTTTGAGTGGCTTGACTGTTGTGAGGTGGGTCATGAGGGTTGGGGAACATTAGGGGTGCATAGAGATTTGTGGGGTATTACTCCACTGCACATTTGTGGAATGAGGAGATGGAAAGTTTCCAACACACATGGGGTTCATTGGCTAAGGAAACAAAATATTTTGCTTGTTTCTAAATAAATGTGTGCGTGGATGAACGCGAGGGTATGAGGAGGTGTGTGTGTGTGTGTGAGTGTAGACCCTTAGGGACATTGCTGGCCACTGCCAAGTGTGCAGCCTCATTTTGTACCATAAAATGCTCTTTGTCTTTCGCTTGAGTCACTTCACGCACGACTAGCCACCACAGTTTACCAAATGCAGACAAACAGACAATACATCAAAAAGAGAGAGGTGTATACACAATTCTCTGGAAGCTACACATGCAGGGAGAAACGTGTATAGAGTAAGTAATAGCATTCAGAGAAATAATGCACTAACCATCTTGTAAAAGCTAAGGTCTGAGCTCTAGTCTGTAGAAACATTTATTATCTTTGGATTTGAGTCTAGCATTAAATCAACAACATACATGGTTACACTGATTAATAACAGCTTTGGATATTGAAAGAGTTTTAAGGATGTTAATTCACCTGTTAAGAGTGTTTAATATTAACATTTTTAGAAAAGTTACACATACAGTAAAAACACCAATAATTGCATCGCCTTTAATTTGGTGAGGTTTTTAAACATGCCAATTTGATTTACACAAGGAAAGTATAGATGGCTTGCATCTTCACAAAAACACTTATATTCTGCATTTTGTACACATGCAAATGTATTCTAGTTTGGCTTATGTGGAATGTCAGTGTAGCGCGGGCAGCCAGAGAACAGAAGAACAAGTGAAGAATGTAACACTGAAGAACCACAGTCTTTCACACTCTCTACACAATGTTTACATGAGCTGACCAAAGGAAGCTTTCCAAGGCCACAAAGTGTACCTCACACAGAATCAACCAATCAGATGTGTACACAGAAATGCAGATGCCACAGTTCTCACTGAAAACCAACATGGAGTGGAAAGGTAATGCTAAAATGCTTGAAATGAGAAGACTGACCAGTGTTGTCATGTTTTACAGAGTGAAAGTTGCTCCAAACTCTAAACATGTAGATTAGATCTGCCCTCTACATCATTGTTTTGAAAGGCAACCAAATGCAAAGCAAGAAACCAGATAGACAAAGCTAAAGTCTTCACTTTGAAGAAATGTTAATGTCCACAAAAGGGATGAGACTGCATAGATGGTTTTAATTTAGTATATGAAATTGTAAGTACTAAATTATAAGTTTATAGGGATAAAGTCAATTTAGCTAATTCGCATACTTTAATAATAAAATTTACTCCACTCCCCTTAACAGCTTTGCTGAGAGTTTAATGAATATTAGCTGTCAAAGCTAGCTCTGTTTATTTTCAATTATTAGTTTTTTGGTTGGTCAGGCCCAATTCAGATCCAGCAGGAAAGTGAGATCATTTTTATTTCTGTCACCCCTCATCTATTGTACTCTATCTTTCTCTTGCAGCTATGTGCAATACTTTGTTTTTATTCTTGTTGTTGCGTGACCTTGAAACCAGATGAGAAACCACATTTGATCTATTATACTATGAGGCTTAGCATTACCTCATCAAAAACATCTTCAGCTTTTGTGTATTTTTCAATAAAATGCTTACAGTATTTGGATGCATCTTTTAAATTGTTTACTTTTATATTAAAAATCTTAAACCAGGCTAGTTTTTGGAAAGTTTTGAGCTCATGTGTACTGTTAGGCTTTGTGACCAAATGGCCACCTAGCAAAAACTAGCTTAAACCATCTTAGGTTGATTTCCTTGGCTTAGGCTGGTTTGAAATGCTCATTTCAGGAGTGTAATTTTAGTATGGTGCTTCATCATCTGGGTCATCTATTGTCTACAGGTTTGCCTGACCTGGTTCCTGACCCGAACTATGTCCAAGCCTCAACATACATTCAGAGAGCCCACATGTACTCATTACGCTGTGCTTCAGAGGAGAAATGTTTGGCCAGGTGAGAACTTTCAACTAGACTAGACCCTTTACTCTTTTATTTATTAAACTGCTTAAAAAAGCTGTGCAGTCTGGAGCTTACACAAAAGAACTCTCACACTTACTTTTTGTACAAAGCTTTCAGAATTGTTTACACCACACCATCAATTATCAGTTTTGACATCCAATGAGAAGAATGTAGTCTGAGGAGAAAACAGCAGTTAGCGAGTTCTACATATAAAAAATATGGGTGGCGTCCTGTCATCTAAATTCCAGGCTGCTGCTATGAGCTCATTTTATATATACAAAGTGTTTCATTACTCAATGCCTCAGTACCTCATTAACTTTTTCCCTCTCATCAGCTCCGCCTATAGTGCTGAGACCACAGACTATGATGTCAGGGTTCTTCTGCGATTCCCTCAGAGGGTGAAGAACCAAGGAACGGCTGATTTCTTGCCCAACCGACCTCGTCACACTTGGGAGTGGCACAGCTGTCACCAGTAAGTTCCAAACCATGTCTCTATATCTACGTCTCCTATCTACTTTCTATATCTATATGTGTCTATATATCCATATGTGGTAACCTAGCAAAAAAAAAAATCTTACTATAAAATATAGATCCTACTTTGTGTATAAACAGCATTACTAACATGTCCTTGTCTTAGAGACATTGTTTCCCTCTTCATAAATATCATAATATATTTAATAATATAACAATTTACATAATAAACCCTACAATGCTGAAACCAAAAATAGCGCAGTAGACAACAATACAAAAGGTCTGCCAATACCTACATGAACTGCTAATCATCACATTAATACACTATACTCATAATAAAGGAGGAAAGGCTTACTTTAGCTTTTACGTAGTTTTACTTTAGTTTTTAGTTTTGAATTCTGATTCAGAAAAAAAAATTAAGTATTTAATTTTAAATATCTAAATATTTTAAATTTAAGGGATAGTCACAAGCACTTTGGCTATGGATTCATGAAGCCCACTTTCTGATTCAGCCACAGTAAAGTTGAACACTAGCAGTTCTTAAAGTACACTAAGTACTAATGCACAGGTCATTCAAACACTGACTAATCCTACCAATTATTACAGTTAAACTAAAGTATTGAGTATAACTAAAGCTCAAGTTGTTGTTATAGACAGCAAACTCTGTATGTGCATTACACACAATTTAAACAAACGCTCAATAAGAAGGTTCAAGATACTACACACACGCATTTACACATTTGTGCAAGTCAATGCAGTTCTGACCTTGGTACGATTAAAGGTCTCACAGTGATTAAATTGTAACAGTCCCAAGATGTGGCCTCAGTCATTTTAACTATGCTTCATAATAAACTCTCCAGCTATAAAGTACCTGTATTCTTGGCTATCACCAACAAACTGCATATATTGCAATTATAACGTTGGAAATCTTTCAAAACACAAACCCAAACTTATCTATATTGTAAACGAGCCCAAATATCCACTTACCGATGCGTAAAGAAGATCATCCTCCGATCCTTTATTATGCAATCTTCATGTACGACCCTGCGTTGTATGTAAACCCATTTAGTTGTATGTAAACCCATTTATGTAAACCCATTTAGCGTTGTACTTGCTGTGACGTAATATTTACTTAAATTCTAAGCTCTCCACAGCTGTCATCCAAAACAGAGTTCATGACGCGTTGAGTGAAACTGGAAGCTAATTGGCTGGCGTGGTCACTATTAATAACGATTGGTTATTTATAAGGAAGAAGGGGGGAATTGGGTGTGCTCGACTTGAACTGGCGCTAAGCAGACTGTTCGGCGAATGACATCAAAGTACTGCGAGAAAGGCAAACGAAAGCGTATTCTCTCAAAACGTTCTCCCACATTTTGATTGTCCATCATGTTTATAAGTCGAACGCATTTTGTTAGGCTTCGCTGCATTGGGTGATAGTCGCATACAAGCACTTGACACATAAGAATTCAGAAAAAACTACATACAAGTTTGGCAATGGCTATAAATTAATCTGTTATGCTTGCACTAGCCAGATTTGACATGTTTGGTATATTGTATGGATTAAAAATGTTTGTAGATTTCAACATAGATGTATGAAATTAAAACTACTATATAGAAGTTGAAACTGGTATCAGACTTTATAGAGGTTTTTCAGTTTTGTTCTATAGTAGAAGAGCAAAGAAAACACATTTGTACTGAATATAAGCAAAATCCAACTCATATTACTTCCCAATCTCATTTCTTGCTCGTTTCCACATTCTTTCCTTTTCATTAAATTCATTAAATCAGTAACATGGCAAGATGATGACTGTAAGATGACAGCAGGTCCTCTGAGTAAGCAGCAACTTCACAGAATAATACCAACTCAGTTCTGTATTTTACAGTTTTAAAGGTTTAAACTTATCTTCTGGGAAAATAATGACGTTATTTTCAGTTATTTTAGTTATACAGGTAGTAAAAACTTGCCTTAAGTGATTAACTGGCCCAATTTCTCTCTGGTTAGTATTCATCTGTGTGTTCTCTGTCAAAGTGTACTTTGCGCAGACTGTTGGGATTTGACTACAGGCCTCTAAAATGTCTGTCATCCCCTCATCAAATAGGATTTTAATATGGCTGGCAGTAAGAGACTTAACTTTTGGGAAATATACTATCTCTGTGGAAAATATGAACTCTCTTCCTGTTAGTGGAAAGCACCTGTGTTTTTCCTGCCGCAGTCCTTCAGGTATTACCACAGTGTTCCAAGTAAGTGCTTTTGCCAAAAGACCAAACAGAAAGTAAGAAAAAGTGGTGTGGAGTGTAGCGCTGTCAGTTCATACAAGCGCTTACCTCACCCTCTGAAATATTTATTTCTGTTTCAAGGAATTTACCTGAAAGAAAGCAAGCAAGCATAAGGCCTGTGTAAATCTTTCATTAAGCCATTTGTATGTACATTTTTTTGTTTATTTGAATGGTTATTACAATAAGAAGATATAAAAGGATAGTGAGATGAAGAGGGTGATGAGATCAGGAAAAGGCCTAAGCCGGACTTAAAGTGGGTCACCCACACACAATGTCAGATCACATGCACGGCCCACTCATTGCTGACTATTCAACAACCAGTTACTATCATTTAAGATTCTACTTCCTCTGCCTGTTCCTTCTCTCTCCCCCTCTCTCAGACATTACCACAGTATGGATGAGTTCAGTCACTATGACCTGTTAGAGGTAAGCACTGGTCGTAAGGTGGCAGAAGGACACAAGGCAAGCTTCTGCCTGGAGGACACCACCTGTGACTTTGGCCACCTAAAACGTTACGCTTGTACTTCACATACCCAGGTGCAGTACCACTGTCAGTGCCTATTAATACTTTGTTTCTGTTTTCCCCTACCTGTTTAGAGATTGTATTTGACTTTCATTTGTTTTGATTGACCAGGGTCTTAGCCCAGGTTGCTATGACACATACAATGCGGATATTGATTGTCAATGGATCGACATCACAGATGTTAAGCCAGGAAACTATATACTGAAGGTAACATTCTGCACAAAGATATTTACAACCCATCTCTTATTTCACACTAAACTCTAGAGATTACTGTTTGCAAAGACATTTGTCATAATCCTTTAAAAAGTTCAGAGGGTATCTTGTATCTAAGGCATGTAAATATAATATGCACCAGCTTGCTAAAAGTTTGGAACAAGGGGTTTTTTGGTGTTCAAAAGCTGCATGAGACTCAACATCAACTCTTATGTATTATATGGTTGGTGCTGGTGCAATGTGTTTGGTATGCTTTTGTTTTGTACGGTACACCCTGTGCTCATTAATAAGACAGATACAGACATGCCCCACTGTCTCTTTAAACAGATGTTATCCTCTCACTTTTTGACCCTTTGCAGAAAAACACCACAATAGCTCATGTTTGCGTTAAGGGTAAACTAGCAAAATCAGGATACACTGGTATCCTGATAATTGGTTAAAATCTGTGTGTCAATCAGGTTTTGCTTAAACCTTTGCATTTATAAACTGTACCCGATAAAAAAATGAAGGTTTAAGGTGTTTTCATGACTCTATGCTGACCGGTTATTTAGGGTAATTGATGTAAGATCACGCATGTAAACACACTCGGCGAGAGTTATTCAATGTGACGTCTAAATGCTCTGTCTTTTGCTGTACCAAATTCCAGCTTCAGGTCAATCCCAAATACTTGGTGCTTGAATCTGACTTCACCAATAATGTAGTCAGGTGCAATATCCACTACACAGGACGATTCGTCAAAGCAACAAACTGCAAAATCTCGCAGTAAGTAAATCCAATGTCTGGGCTGGCTGGTCTAAGATGGGTATCGTATTGTAATTTCCCCATATGAACAGGGAGTGGGGTCGGTTGTAACAGGTGTCAGATGGTACCCTGGTAGTTGCTTCAATCAGCAACAAGCACTAGTGTTGTCAGTCATCATATGTAGCATAGTATATTTTAATGTGTTTGAAAGTACCAAAGTTCTCCCAATTGCATCACTGTCTTTATCTGTTCTTGCAGGTCGTGATCTGCCAGGTCTGGGCGGCTCAATGTGGACGAATCTCCAGTGAAACGCTGTTCCATTACAATGTGAATAGGGTTTTTGTGAAAGTTTATTGTATTTTATTCATTTTCCAATGTGCTGTTCTGGCGCTCCATTGTGAACATAGGTTCAGCCTGTGCCAAGAGGAATGAGCCCACACACTCATACAGAGGAATCCCACACTCCAAAGCATGTCTTTTCTTGTCTTTTAAAAGTCTTTCTTTCCAGCCAACCCATTAACCCCAGTTTCCCATAAATACACAGTCACACACACACATTGTCCCCAATTAAGTCTGAATTTGTAACCATTTTTAGAGTGATTACATCTGGAAATTAATGTAAAACATTGCTGAAAACTGAGCAAGGCCAGGTATGCCACTATTGGACTGTAAGTCCATAATTAAAAATTGAACCAATGGACTGCGTAAGAAAAAAACTGAAACTGGACGCAATGCTTATTTTTCCTCTTTTTCGAAGCGTCTCAGTTCTGTACTACTTTAGTAAAGGTGCAATACTGAGAGAAATGAAGGCCTAGTTTATAAAGATACTTTATCGAAGACATGTTATGGACAAAAATTGCTACAATTTAAATTAGGTTGAAATGTTGCATTGCATCATTTTATTAAAAATCCAACAACGCACAGTTGCTAAGTAGTAAAAATTCACAGTATAAAGTCCCTTTGCAGGCAGATGGTGCCAGTCTGGCAAGGGTTTGAGTCAGCTTATTGACTTGGAGCTTGGAATGAGCTAAAGCGTTAACATGATGTGCTTGTTATAGTGTGAATGTTGACATCCATGTTGGAATGTATCTAAAACTAAAACTACCAACACTGGTCAGATAACACAGATCAACATTTGTTTCATATGATACAGTTAACCAACTGATGCCATTAGCCAGCTATAAAATGAATTTATCTAATCTGGTTGCATTCATGCTCTGTTCTTACGTACTGCGTGGCGCTGAAATGTTATACTTGCTGTGTTTCATTCCAGGAATTCATGTTTCTTTGTGTCTGAAATGTAGGATTTATGCCTTGATTTAGTTCGTTAAATAGCCATGTTGTGGCAGAAAACAACTAAGATGATACTACTGTTGCAAAGCTAACATTACATAACTTGATGTTAATTATCTTAATACCATCCACACCTACCTCACAAAGAGAAAGTAGTGATTTCAGTTTAGTATGCAGTGAGGATGATTCCCCTATTATTCTACACTTGAAGGGCACTAAATAATACCCATAAGTTCAGCGTCATATGTTAGTAAGTAGTTATTCTATAATCATCAGCTATACATTTGGTTAAGTATATACAAAAGACCTAGCTGCAAGGGTTCTTACAAGCTTTTCTGGTCATTTTATTGCCAACAGAGATGCAATGCGTGTTAAAATGTCATTACGTGATGTTCTTCTAACGAAGCAAAATGAATTCCTTACTATAGTAAGCAATTCTGTAATTGACTCCACCTGGTTTCTGGAAAAAGATCAAGACAATAACGTGATTTCAATTATCAAGGTCGAGATCAAATGCAGAACAGACTTTATTGTATTCCCTTTATATCCTGTATAAATGATTATTAGAACATTGTTTATATTGTAGACAGTAAATTAGTGTTTGGTTTATATCTGATTTTGTGCTTTAATACCGTGCACATCAGACCACACACCGTTTTAACTGCTGTGGTCACTGGTTTTCTTACATGTTCATACTGAATCGTTAAAGACTAAGTTGTGTATCATTTCACAGAGGACTATTTTTCTATTTTTTTTTTAAATATCTAAATGCATATATAGATTTCCATTACAAATAACATTAACAGCATAATTCAGGTGAAAAATTTAACAGTTTACACAAATATCTGTCGGCTTTCCCCTGTAATTGAGTGTACACTTAATCTTGCACCAACTCCAGGTGGAAAATTTGATGATCCATGTTAGCCCAGCTTCTACAATGTTCCAAAGACCTTCTTATTTCAATAGAATCAAGGAAATCTGGCCCTTCATATGGCTGTTCACATGGAATATCATAAATTTGCTTCTATTTGATTGGCAGCCTAGAAATAGTGTAAAACCTAAAATATTTTTTATGCATCCAACTTAGGATCGGATTTTGAATCCCAAATTTTTGTGGTTGCAGACTTTTGAGCATCACTATGCAATATAAAATCACTCAGCACACACAATTTAAACTTTTTACCAAAAATGTTGCATCTGCCCTCTGTGTTTGTACAGCACATGTACTGTAACAGTTGTGAGCTAAAAGGAAAACATTTTATGAGTGGTTTAGAATTAAGCCAGTAACAAGAACTCTTGTGTAACTCCAGAAACAAGACAGAACCATAATCAGTCTAGACTTGTCAGTCAGTTTTAAAATGACAGTGCAAGCAATTAAAAAAAAAAATAAACGCTACATCTCCCTCACAACAGACTCAAGCTTGAATCGACAGGGCTCCTTAGGGTGAAGCACAATTTTAAATCAGGAATTAATGTTTGGTTTATCAGTCTTTGTAATGCGAAAACCATGAAAGTGGGGGATGGGGGCATTTAGGGGGAAGCATTTAGAAAAGCAACAGACCAGAACAAAACACTTATACCACCGACTCAGATTTTAAAAACCCTTTTCCACCAAATACTGTTCTACTATCTTTATTTGTACCTTCTTATATTGGCATAGCGTATTTTAAAAATCTAATAAAGTTTTACTAGGTATAAACAGTTCCGTTCATGGATTACACGCTTCCAAGCTTCTAGTGAGCAAATGTCACCATATAAGAGGTGTAAGGCTGCATTTACACTGCAAGTCTTAATGCTCATATTCGATCTTAAGTCCGTATCCATTGTTTTGGCCTGCCTGTTTACACTTACGCCTTGTATCCAATGTGCGTTTACATTCATCTTCCGGCCATTTTACGGTGGCATTGCAGCCACGTTCAGTACATGAACACAATCCAAAATGACATTCAACACAATCCGTCGTGGAACAGTGACGACATAGCCAAGGGGAATCGGATGTGTCCATTTAGATACAGGTCACATATCTGTATATCAGATATGTAGCCAATTTAAATCCACATTTGAGCATGGCCCAGATTGGATATTGAGAAGAAAAAGGATCTAATCCGCTTACACACGTGCAACAAAAAAAATTACGATGTGTGTCAGATGTAAAAAACCTTTTTGTGCCAGTGTAAACATACAAAGTCATGGACCTCTTTCATTCCAGCAACATGACATCACATTTACAACGGACCAAGAGACTATATCCAGGAGGAGTCACTTGTGTGGTTTTGAGTAAACACATGCACAGCCTTGGTGTCAAGCTTGATTTTACTAAAACAAATAGGGCAGTACAATCCTCAATGAGAAAATAGCATAGATCCAAAATGGCAAAAACAAGGAAAAGGAATGGCAGAACAAGATGAGAACATTTGACCACAAGCTGTAAAAATCATGTTCCAGCACACTGTAAATCAGCCAGTTTTTGCCAGTCTTGCAGGAGCTGGCCACCAGGCTTGAGAAGCCAGTGAAACTATTGCAGTAAGTATTCTCCAAGACAGAGGATGTTTAACTATTTATTAATAGCAATGGGAGCCAAGATCACATACTTAATGCAAAAGTATCAAATAAATGAAACAAACTTCTTTACAGGGAGGAATGGAGATGATGGCGTTTGAGTTTAAGTGGGAGCATGCACACACCTCAGTTACTGCGGGTTTGAGCCAGGTAAGCGACAGTGGAACAGTGGAACAGTCAAACAGTGGAATAGCGTCGTGAAGTGTAATGAGAAGATATGAAGAAGCACAATAGAGCCCAATAGCCAATATACGCTGCTAATAAACCACATACAGCTAAAATCTATTTGGGGATCAGACAACAACTGCACCTGAGGTGTATGCTTAAATACTACGGCTGCTTGCAGTGGTGTTTAGAAACAGTTGTGGGTGATTAATAGTCAGGCGACGGAGGGTGTTGTGCTGGAATGAGGGTGGAGCTTAATGAATCCTTGACGACCATAAACTTGTAATTGTTTTACAAAACACATCAGCCTTTCCATCTTTTTGTATTACTATTTTGTTTTGAGTATGTCTTTTTCAGTTTTGCTCTCAAAAAGGGAGGTAAGGGTTAATATTTGGCCAAATACCCTGAACAAATATGATGTTAAGGTAACATCTAAAACAACTTGCTTCATTCAAGTCAAATGTATTATTTCATTTGCTGAACCTGAAGTAATTTTGAAAGGTCAGATCAAGTTGAAATGGCTCCTTAAGCTGACAACTGCACATATGTGGCCTACTGGTTAGTGAGTTGGGCTTGTAATCAGGAGGTTGCTGGTTCGATTTCAGCACTGGGGGGTAGCAACTGCCCTTGAGCAAGGCACCTAACCCTTGATTGCTTGCTGGGTGCAGTAGTGTGTTGTCCACTGCTTTAGGTGTGTGTGTTCACGACTTGCAGTGTGTGTTCACTCCTCACCAGTGATAAGTTAAATGCAGAGGTCCCGTTTTGCGTATGGGTTACCATATCTGACATATCTCTTCATATTCCCCTATTTTGCAGGGTAGCAGATCATACCAAGCAGGATTAAGATGGTGTTTTGAAATGGAATAGTACAATCAAAGCAAATCTGTTGCAAATACAATTTTCTTCCTGAAGAAAATTAAAAGTATCTGAATTCTTGTTAAAATTCTTTCATTACAAGTCATTGAAATTATAATGTGTTTGATTATTCATTTTATCTACTGAATGATGTTTTTAGTGGTTCAGTGAATTGTTTGATCTGTTATTTATTATTTTGTGGAGCATGTTTTGATTTAAAGGGAAACCGTTACAGCAACAGACTTGAGATGTTTGCACATTGACCAAACACGTCTGCCTTCTCTGCACTCGAGCGCAGCAGCGCGACGTCAAGACACGGCGGTCCTGCTGTCATAGCAGTGATTTATCTACAGGCTATTGCTGTTTTCTACCATTAAATCATATGATTTAACAACATGCACTCAATAAGAGATTAACGAACTGTTTAAGGCGAAGAAAATAACAGAGGGGAGAATGATGGAGAGACCGTTAAGCGATGTGGTGGTAAATAATTTAAATATCACTTAACTGTGAAAAACAAAGACTTGAACCACAGCGGCCGGCTTGTTTACTTTAATAATGACAGCTGGTTGCAGACGCATCACATGCAGCGCTGAGCCCGTTCGCCTGAGCTAATGACCTTCCCATCATGCCTATTTCTGTGCACCATTAGATCCGAGACTTGGAATAAAGGAGGTGAGTTGTCTTTTCAGACTGACTCACAGCGCTCTCACGCTGCGCTGCCTTACAGTTTAAACGCGGGGGGCCCTTTAATTCGACATGGGTCCTGTGGCTCCTGTCTTTGGTGAAGATAACTTCGGTGATGATAACTGTCCTGGCTTTCCACCCTTAAATTCCGTGTCAGCTCTCGATTCAATGGGCACAGAGGCTTCCGAGGCAAAAAGGAGGCCATATGGAAGCAGCAGTAGTGGAATAAATTCTCATTATAGAGGTGCTGCTAAGAGAGTGCAAAATTTTGGCAGGGCTATGCTTGTTTATAGACTCAGACAATTGGAACAAATTGCTGTGAAAGATTTTGGAAGTGAGAGAAAGCGTACTTGCAGGTTTTTAATCAGTGCTTTGTTAGTCCTGATGAGACAAAGGTTTTAAAGATGCTGATGTGCCACTAGGCTCTAAAACATTGACAACAGCGATGTACTGTACTGTATTAGCACTGGTGAACTGTATCCACTGTGAGTCTGCTTACTAAAGAGGTGCGATGGCCAATTCTCAGCACAGAATCATTACAGATGTATGAATGCTCAGTCATACATAAACTACATAAAGCTCAATTGAAGATATAGTTTAATCTATAGTCAGTGTACATTTACATACGCTTTTATTCAAAGTGACTTACAGTACATTCAAGCTATGCATTTAATCAGTACGTGTTCCCTAAGAATCAAACCACGTTTTGCGCTACTTACACAATGCCCTCCCAATTAAGCTACAAAGGAACAGGATATATGTTTTTTAAGACAAAACATACTTAATCATAATGTTGTCTAATTCTAAAAGAACCAATAGTTCTTTTACTATCACATAAACGCTACATGTCAATGCATTTTGAGATAGTAATATTTTGTGACACCATTACAGTTTATCCCCGACATGGATTATTTTTAATTGACATGTTTTTTGTACTGTTCTTCTGGGACCCCAAAAAGAAACAACATTATAATATAGGATACCTTTCTTTGTAGTGCATATGTACTATTTGACAAAAAGGGTTAAACTGTCATTAATATCTGCATTTTTGATTACAGCTCAGAAAAAGTAAAGGGAGGAAAATAAAAGATTGATTGTTGTTATGATCATTATTTTGACAGACTCCAAACATAAAGACAGGAATGTCAATCTGAACAGAACAGAGGTTAGCAGAGGATTTCTTTTCCAAGCTGAAAGCTGCCTGCACTGTATGCATTTACCCACATTTACAATGCAAATTTCTGCTTGTAAGGCAGTCATAGCTTGCAATCACGAGCTGGTAACTCAAGTTAGCCAAAGGCATCAGTGAAGAGTTTATGATTACATTATCTGTCTGCAGGTGTTCGCAAGAACGTGATGAAAATTGTAAGAGGAAAATATGAGATGATAAACAGCTGATGTAATGTAACATAACTAAAAGCAAACTGTTTGTTTGCAAAGCATGGAGTTACCAGATGTCTTGGTCCATCAAGTGTAAACAACACAGCACTTATCTAGCATCCACTTTAAAACAATATTATGGAAATTGTATCAGCATGAGTAGTGAAACGTGCCTCAATCAAAATGAAGACTCCATTGCCCTTCACACAGTCCACTCCAAATTATCTAGACCCTTAAATCACACTAAAACAAGTATGTCATAGCATTAAATAGCAACAAATAAACTATTTTCGCTTTTTTGTAACCAGCTGGTCCCAGCATGCCTTTAGATCAATGTACAGTTTAAAGTAAATTTACTGTAGGTTTACACAGCTTTAATGATTGTTTTTTTAACCTAATAAACACCTTTTGCAAAAGGTTTTTTCTTGTGCTTATATATAAATGAATATGAAATATTTAAATTAAATTCTTGCTTTCTATAATGCTATGGCAGTCATAGACTTAATATGGGTACCGTAGGTGCCACAAATACCATAATTTTTTGGTCATTATTATGAAAGAATATATTTGTACACACTCTTATTGATATAGCTTGTGACTCAGACTTTTAAAGCAAGAGGACACTGAAACAGATTGTTAGTTTACTTTTTTAAGTAATAACAAACCAAAAGATCCTCAGATGTTTGCTTATGTCTCAGAGGTCCTCTTACATTTCCTCTCAGCTATCCTATGTCAGTCTGTGATGCCAAAATAAGGATCATTATTCCAATGAAAGAGAAATGCTTTAAATAGAGAGAGTGCATTAGACATCTAAAGCTGGCAACACTGAATGTGGGCAGTCACATCGTTAAGTTTGTTTCACAACACATGGATAAACCTCACTCACCCTTGAATGAGAGTATATAAAGCTCTTCTGTGTTCTCTGGGCTCTGGGGTCGAAAACTGGCTCCCTCTGTGTTCCTTCACCCCGCCCCTTCCTAGAGCCACTACACTTGCTTCTTGCCCTTCCTCCCCATCTGACCTCTCTGCACCATGATTACAACCCAGACTTTCTTTACTGTCACCCCTTGATAAAGTTGATCACAATATATATATATAAGGTTGAGGGGCCACCCTGCCATTCCATAATGAGATCTGTTTCCTTTAAGAAATGACTATTCACTTTAGGGTGGTACATGCAATGTTCTGGAATGACCAGCTGTGATTTGACTCCTCACGTTTGCCATGGTGACCCTAATATCAAAACAGAGAGATGAAGTCATGTTCCAACCACTCACGCTTGATCATAAATACTGTACCGAATACTGTACTGAATATCTAACAACTTTCTCAAGGCCAAGAAACTTTTTAAAGAAATAACACAAACATGCTGTGACTCACCCAACTGATACAGTATGTCCATTATACAATGTTTGTTTGTTTGTTTTTTGCTGCATCATGGGATTTCACAATAGGAAATACCCAAAAGCTCTTTCATTAAAATAATTTCATTTTTTAAAATAATAATTTTAAGTGTGCGCTCATGTGTAGTTGAGGTTGTTTTGATGCAAATTGTATATTATTTGAATACACCATTATAATTATTTATGTTGGATTTGGAAAAGGTGATTTCTAATGCAGCTTACACTTCATTACACTTTACTTAGCACTGTATGTGCTTTCCTGAGGATTAAAGCCATATGACCTTGGTGTTGCTAATGTAATGCTCTACCACCTGAGTTACACACTAAACAAAGAGTATAGGCCTATCTTAGTGGAGAAATTGCTTTCAGTAACATACCGCCCTTTTACGGCCTGATTTTAACAGCACACAGGTTTGATAATACATTGTAGTCAGTGGTATAAGCAACATATGTTTCACTGTGATGGTGTTGACTTTATTGGTTATACTCCATAAAACAGTTTGATTTAAGTTGGAAGCTGGAAAATATGCTCATCTTCATAATACAATCTTTGAGTTTTATTACTTTGCATCTGTGTTAGTGCAAATTGAGTCCTTCATCTTGCTAAGGCAGCAGGTGTCAGTGATGTTTATGGCTATGGTGTAGAGCTGGTTTCTTCTGGGATACTTGGTGTCTAACTTTAATGTGAATGATTATATAACTGTTCTACACAGGGATATATAAATTACAACCAAAAGGTCTGAGAATGAGCAATAGATAAATTTTTGCCTTCAACAATCTAATCTGGGTTTGTGCATGTGCCCGGCTGGTGTCCAAGGTGTCCCTGCTTAAATTTGTGTCTAACTAGGAATAAAGTTATTAGCCCGACAAAAACGTGTTGTTGTGTTATTGCGATCTGACAGGCTGCACAGCCTTCTGTGATGTGTCAGGGGAAATCCCGTTAAGTATGGCAGAGAACGAGCTGCGTCTTGAGGGGATGAAATTGGTGTACCAGTCTTAGCATTGAACAACACTGCACCCTGGTGGACAAAGATGTTATTTGAACTGATTTATTTGATCAGTTTTGTTTCATGTACTAATACTACATATTATCTACAGGTACGTATACAAATCTGAAATTAATATTAAACAACTCTCACTTATAAATACTTAATAATATTAGTATTATTATAAATACTATAATATTATAAATAATATTATAATGCTTTTATAATTTTGAGAATTTATTTTCATGACTTTTCCAGGCCATGAAAATCTTGTTTTCCTGATTACAAACTCCTAAAATAATTTTCTACCTCCTAATGGTTCATACTGTCACATAACAGAAACAAGCTTCCATAATTATGTATTAATAAAAGCTAAAAATAAAATAAAATAAAGAAAAAAGAAAAAAAAGAAAAATCCTACATGGTTTTTATAATGTCACTCGATTCACTTCACCCTTCAACTTAATTTCTCAGTTACATAATTTCATAAACCAACAAGATCTTTCATGCTGTATTACATTGTGTTGTCATAGGTGGGTGTGGAATACTGTGGTTCCTGAGGGCCCTGCATTGCCCCAGTGGCAGCCCCCAGAGCTGCCTGCTGAGCTGCCTGCTGAGCTGCCTGCTGAACGTGAGGGTTCTTCCAGGCCCCAGAAACCCACTCCTCCTGTGCTTTACTCATACTGCCCCCACTGCCCCGGTAGAAATTATGAACCTGCCATACACAGAAAAACACTGAGGACCAACTGTTTGCTTTCCATTTAAATGACATAGGTAATATAGGTCTAATAAGTAATATAAGTATTGGGAAGGTAATGTGTCAATGGTCATATTTTTATTAACATTTATTTTAGGTTAAAATTTTAATTTTAACTATAATGTATATAGTTTTAATGTATAAGTCAAAGTGTATGCAGATATTTTAGATCCTGATCACCACATTGTTTTCTCTATTTTTGATCACTTTCCGCCTTCACATTTAAAATTCATATCCTGCAGTACAATACATTTATTTTTAAAAGTGCCAATATCCCCTTAATATGTGGTCATTAAAGAACACACATAAAAAATGACAAATTAAAAAATGCTATTCAAAATAATAAAAATAATTGTATAATATATAACAATAATTATATACAATAATGTTGCAATATTGTATGTCACACTGCAAGGCATATATATATTATAAAATATATTATATCAGCTGCACTTTAAAATACTACATTTATCTTATATATCTACAATTCTCAAGAAAATGTATTACATCAGCCAATCAAAATTTCCCTAGACTTTGAGACTGTTATTTACTTAAGCATGTAATGCATGTAATATTTACTCTCTTATCTAATTAACAACCACAACACGCTCTAGCATTATGTTTAATGATACATCACACAACAGACAGCAAACCAGACACAGTCTTCTACTTCTATACACATGTCAGCCAAATGAGCTGTAACTACTGCCAGACAGGCCGAGCAAACAAGCAATGAGGCAAACAGAGGCATGTCTTTGTTTAACAGATGTGTCTGCGAGGATCAGTGAAGGACTGGTACCTTAGTGAGGGCGATGAATGAAATGCCAGCGACTGCAGTGAACATGATCGTGGGGATTAGCATAATGATGGAAGCAAAGATGCTCGTGCCAAAAAAAGAGATGGTGCCTAACCAGCCACTAAAAAGAGTCAGAGGGAGAGATGTATGGACAATGTAACATACATTAATACATATTCTATATATCCATACATGTGAATACAGTTCAGTATAATACAAAAAACATACCTGGTCATTACATAAGCACAAATGTATGTGAGTACATATGCTCCTACAAACTTAGCCTTAATTCTAAATTCTATCATACAGTATAATGTACCCACGGTAATGAAATATATTGCATAGGTGTACTTTAATTTTACCGTATTATCCTACAAACCAGAAAAACGTTGGGTACCAATTTATATTAGATGTCTTTAACTATTATGTATATACTTAAGAGAAAATGTAAACAATGTAACTGTTGAGTACATACGTGTTGTTAAAATATACATTTTTTTTAAAGTATCAGCATGCAATACACTCTTGACACTAACCCTGAAGCTACCCTGAACACATATGTACACAATAGTACAATATATTAGATGCTTTTTATATATGTAAGTACATAGTATTTAAAGACACTTCGTCTGAAGTGGGCCGAATTTAAAATCAGATCAGAAGAACGCTGTATCTGTTGTTTCATAAATGTATTTTGAAATTGCACCTAAAGGGTCTTACCAGACGCCCCATCCTGGAATACCAATGGCCTGTATGATGACAATGAACACTTGTGCCATGAAGACAAAGAAGAAAGCCATGAAATAGAATGAGCTGTCAGTCCTGAGAATGCATAAAAGAACGTTTTAGTAATATTTTAAAAATAAGACGTTTGCCTTACAATGACCTTACAAAGAACATTGAACAGCACTAATATACATAATATACACATATAATATACAGGATACTTTACTGTTTTGCATCACTCCACCAAAGTAAATGTTGAAACAATACTATGAGATAGTTGTTGATTTCCTCAACGGATGGCCATGGCATTATGTGCTATTTGTTTGTGTAATATTGCTTTAGTATGAAATATACCCAATGGATGTCCAAAAGAAGATATATGCAAATATTACAAATGTTCATAGAATACAAAGAAAAATAATAAACACTACAACTCTGTGTATAGTAAATTATTAATGAAATAATTGCATAAGCCCTAAATATGTTCTAGTGCACAAAGCTAGTGGACTCACTTGAAGGCATTGTAAATGGATCGGAACCAGCACACATAGGAACACGGGCTGAAGAGTATCACCCATATGATCGACATGCCAAAGTTAGTCACTCCTCCACCACCAAACATCCATGCCATACAGCCAAAGAAATTCACCAGCAGGGTGGCACAATACACTGATTAACAGAAGCAATATATTAATGTTTAAGCAATTACAATTGGTCCTGGATATACATTACTACAAAGAAGAAGTGTTTTTGTCTGTGTGTATAGGTTTGGCAATAATTGTGAAGGCTAGATTTATAATGTAGTGAAAGGTTTGTGTGTGTATATGTGTGTGTGTGTGAGAGAGAGAGATAGTCAAGGATAGACAGCAACCACTAACTAACCTTCTTTTGAAAGAGTTTACAAGAGAAAAATGCTGTACTTTTACATGATCTATGTTCTGGCACTTCAGAGACAGACAGAGAGAGAGAGAAAGGGAGAGATTAAGAGAGAGAGTGCTTATGCGTTTGCAAGAAAATGCAGCTGTCAACAAACAGAGTAAACGCTTCAGCAAGCAGTGTAACCTGAAGACCCGCTGTGCACAACAGCTGAATTGGTGCGTTGCATTTACACAAAGGTTACAAATACAGACTGCCTGAAAAGCTGAAAACACTTTCTTACTGAAAGGATGAAGCCATAGTATTTTATAAAAAAATAAGTTTTGACAGAAGAAAGACTGGAAAGTATAAACACACAACAACTAAAACAAGAGTGACATGCAGTCTATTCATTGCAACCACAGAAAAGGAAAAAAATATGTCATGCTTTTATGTTCCATGCCATGAAAACCATTTTAAAAAATTTGAAGAAACTTTATCGTTACAAAGTGCAGAATCAAAAAAAAAGAAAAATTGCAGAAGCATGAAGAATGCCACTTCACTCAAAAATCTAGAAAAATACCTTTGGTAGGATCAGCTACAGAGACCATCTACAGCAAAAGATGACAATAATTAAATGTATAAACACGCTGTAAGACAGAATCAAAGCAATTTCCTTTATAGCAGCATGTCTGTATTACAGGAAACTAAGACACTGTGGGAAAATACAATGTCTTTGTCATCACCTGTGAATTATTGTAAATGCTGAAGGTAAGTTACATTTCTTGTAATTAAATTAGTGTTTCACAGACTCACAGATCCACAAATAATAGAGCCTCTTGCACATGGTGCGGTGCTGGTCAGGAATCTCCTCGAAGTCCTGGTAGAAGCATGGCTTCAGTGGAATAAAACCCGGCAGAGGGGGAAAATTGTTTTCTATAGCATAAATAAACAAAGCAGGTATTTTTAAACAGAAAACTGCATGTGTGAATGTACAGTACTGTCAATTATTACTATTGTCAGCCATTAAATACATATGGAATGACTGGAGGTCCTTACCAGCCATTGAGAAACTAGTGGTGACTACTTGATCTTCAGTCTTGATGTGAATCCACAAGTGAAAAAGATAAACTGAACAGTAGATATGTGACAAATACTTTAATGTTCAAATAATATATCTTTAAATAATAGTGTAATGAACATTCTTAAAATCACAAGATACACTTAACATCACAATTGTTTGTTTTGACAAAAAACATGTTATAATAGTTTACATGTGAATTAATATATTGTAATATCAGCTGTTGTTGTATTTTTTTTTGCATTCTTTTGAAATCATGCAGATCTGTGCATGCTTTGGGATGTAGTATATACTGTAGTTCAAAAGTATCACACACTTAATACACATAAACATGAATATAATATAATATAAAGTTTGTCCAGTTATATATTATATATTAAAGCATTGTTTCACATAATTAAAGTCAGTAATCAGCTGTCAATCTTTAAGAAATTTCCATCCTTGAATTCCCGAAAGAGGGTCAAATAAAAGTTCAGCTAAGTAACAGTGTCGTGTTTTGATTAAAAAGAGGAAAGACTAAATCTTTACTAAAACTAAATGGTTAGGGTATTTCTTGAAACTATCCGTTTAATGTCTTAACTAAGGCTGTTGGCTTACGGCTTAAGAGGCGGGAGCTTTTATGGGATCACCCATCTGGGTGTTTTCTAAACGTGACCCATATTGACACATTAACGCCCATTTTAACGATGATCGCAACATTTAGTTACATTTGCAGTTTACAGTCACAATGCATTCGTCTGTTGTTCACAAAAATGAATAAATGAGATTTATCCATCATCCAAGTACACCAAAGCTATCTGGCCTGGTTTTAAAAGACTTTGAATGGACAGGAAAATAATCGTCTTACCTACACACCGCGCGCCTCTTATAAACACTTTTGCTTTCTAGTGCGTGTTCATGAACACATTTCGATTAAGAATCAGATAAATAAAACACCAGTTGTGATCAGAGAAGACAGATAAACGCATATGTTTCTAAAGATTGTATGCCTTACTCAGTGACTGGTATCATTTCCGACTGCAGACACACCCTTAATCTCCAATAGGAAGGCTGCGTTGACATAAGGACACGCCCTTTTCCGCCTCGTAGTCCAATCATCGCTTTGAAACGGTCACTCTCCGCGGTGCTGAAGTTTGGTGGGTGTGTTTAGACAAAAACCTTTGACCTGGTTAAAAGTCAATAAGATACCTGAAATATGCCCTTATTCTTTAGTATGAAACGGGGGTAATTTTGTTTTTTATAATGTGGTTAATAACCGTGAAGATTACGAAGAATTTTAGGGTCACAGTAAAAGACTGAATCGTTGTCTTGTATGTAAATACGTACAGTATACGCCTAAATACAAACTAGAACTGATGAGCAGTTACAACTTGTTTAATTGCTAGTTAGCTAATTGCTGCAAAAGGTGCCACCCCCAAAACTGACTGGTTACATTAAAGCGTTTAATAAATTTCAAAACCTTTTTGTATTTTTAGTTGTTAAAAATAAAATCTAGAGCTCCTTTTCGTGATTTTGCAATGATATTATTTCGCCACTAAGGGGCAGAGTTTATATAGCCTAAATGATGCCAGCTACTTCGTGGCTTCTTATATTACATTATATTGTTAACGTTTATAATTTGTTGTATAAAATGCCCCTTTTTATTTTTTCTTGTCGATCGTTACTGAAGATACACTTACCTTCTAACAGAGTGTCAAAATAACCTTGCGCATTATCTAGTCTAATTACCCCAAAGTTACATAGAGAAAATGGGATTTTGTTTATTTTATTTGTTTATGTATTCTCGAACGTTTGCTTACTAATATTATGGAAGTATTACCAGATCAGAATGCAAAACGATCATGACACAAGGGATGATTAAATCACGGTGGAATTGAGCGCCGTCATTCAGGTCAGGATGAAGGGCTCATGTTCATAATCTGACTCTGAGAGCATCTCCTGTCAGTCACAGAGCACAACTGATCAAGAGCGCTCTGTGCACAATGTAACACTTTCACTACGACAAATGCAAGACTCATACGACATTTATTTTTTATTTGCATGGCTTACATTGATACATTTAAGCAATAATCTCTTTTCAAAATGATGCGAGGATATAGACCGGTAAGTACATTTGCATGACCATATTTAAACGCACAGTTTTACTTTAATCTGCTCTGGCGTATTGTAAATATTTCGCATGCTTTATTCTTCATTTTTACTGTTGAATTACTTTTTTCTTTTAAGAATATTAATAAACTTTATCTACTTACAATAAAATATATGTTCATAATAGGCTTTAACATACATTTTGTAAAATAACAATAGACAAGATTGTAAAATCATCTTAAATAATAGACCCATACCTTTAAGATTTGAATGATAACTACAGTACAGCAAAATATATCACGTAGGAATAGCAGTCTTGTAATAATTTCATACACGACGACAGATTATTGTTCTAATAACAATATTAGAACAATAACTAAATCACAGTTGTAAGATACTAGAACAAAAAGTGAATGAGATATTAATAATCACTGGCATGTTTTGATATTAGTTGAGAACTGAAATATGCGGCTGTGTTGTTTTTTACACTCTAATACGGCAGGGCTGTTAGTGTCTCGGTGTACTAAACTAATACATGAAATTATATGTGGACATTAGAGCACAAAAAATCAATTCTTATATACTGAAACTAATAAGGTGGAAGCTACCCAGCTATTGAAGATGGATGACTTTTAAAGATCCACTCAGTGGAATAGACACTGCATTTGTAATATGACTCTTTTACTTAGGAACAGAGGATTATATTTGTGAGCTTTACCCCAGAATGCCCCTGCATTCAGACACAACACATCTGATTGGTCGGCTGCATGCATATATAATGACTGTGGAGTCCATAACTCTTTTGTGATTAAACGTTTCTGTGTGGCTTATTTACTGTTAACTTAAATGCAAAATTGTGAAAAGTACTTATAGAACTAGAATTGAACTGATTCTTGTTTCTCCAGACTCCCATCTCCAACAGCACTCTGTCCTTCTGTGGTACCGATAACTCCTCAGCCTATAAGGTTGATAATGGGCTGTTGAATAACGGCTGCTTTTTGGATGCTCTAGGTGTCGTCCCACACGTCTTTCTGCTGTTTAGTACCTTCCCCATCCTCTTTATCGGTGGGTTGTGTCTTCATACAGTATCTCACATTTAAGACATTTTTTTTGTAGACTTTGTGTACGGTAGATCGGTAGCATTCAGTTATACTATTATCCTATAATAGTCCCTGTTATTAAGTGATCAGCTATACGGATATAAAAAAACTAAGAGCGTCATTGTGCATTCATGTTGTAGGCTGGGGCAGTCAGAGCTCGAAGGTTCACATTCACCACAGCACGTGGCTTCATTTTCCTGGCCATAACATCCGCTGGATGCTCACCATCGTTCTGCTGTTTGTGCTGGTGTGTGAGATCGCTGAGGGAATTGTCTCTGATGGGTGAGAACTCTGGTTAACTCACTTTAGTGATTATTTTTGCATGTTGCTTGGTGGGGTTACAGCATATACACACAATGGGGTCCAACTGTCTGGACAACAGTTACTGTGACATTGCCAGGATATCTTCCTGTATAAACATCATTGTTTGTCCTTGAGCAACATTTCTATCAACCAATCAAATTGTAGGATTAGGGGTTACGGTCAAGTTTAGGACTGGGTTAGGGAACTGTATTCCATTCTTATCAACATACTAATATGTTAATATTTGGGTAATGGGTTGATTTAAATCTGAAAAAAGACATTTTTATTACATAAATGTAAAACAAAGAATATTATGTGCAATACCTATTAATAAAAATGCAGCATTTATTAACTAGATTTTTTCTTTTTTACTAGGTTCAATCAGTCTCGTCATCTCCATCTCTTTATGCCAGCAGGGCTGGGAATACTAGCTGCCATAACCTCCATTATCTATTACCATAACATAGAGACCTCCAACTTTCCCAAGCTGCTTATAGGTATAAAATGACTCTGGTTTCAGATTCTATACAGATTAATGCAACTATTACTATACATGCTAAAATATAACTGTATATATATATATATATATATATGTCTTTATTATAAAACGGGCAAAGTGTGCTTTTCATAAATTGAATAATATTGACATATTTCTGTATTCCTCCAGCACTGCTGATCTACTGGACCTTGGCCTTTGTCACCAAAACAATCAAGTTTGTGAAGTATGATGATCACGGTATCGGCCTGAGGCAGCTGCGATTTTGCATCACAGGACTGTTGGCGCTCATCTACGGGCTGCTGCTGGGCGTAGAGGTCAATGTTGTACTGCGAAGGGTGAGCGTGGAGGGATTATGGGGATGTGTTTGGGTATATATGTAACAGAGAGAGGATTAATTGAGACAGCATTTAATGAAATTGTATATGTTGGGTATACATTTTCTGTTTTTTTCAAGCCTTCAACATCAGAAAAGTCATATCAATGTCACACCATTCAAACTGGTGAAGTTTTATGAGGGAAGCGGATTTTAGAAGTTACTAAAGTCGCTAATGAAGTTAAATAATTATTGTAGATTAATTGTAGGTGTTTGTCTGAAATGCTGTGGCAGAAATAACACATTCATGTCTAAATTTGGTCAGTCCAATCAAAATGCACATTCCACAGAACATTTGCTTTAAACGGTTTGACAGTTTGACATTAAACTCATAACTCCTTTTGTCTTCTGCAGTTTTCAAAATGTTAAATCTACTCTTTTCAATAAGGCACATATGCATGGTGGCCACTGTCTAGTTGAGTTGCATTTTTCCTTAACATTAATAATACAAATGACCTTTTAAAATTAAAAATAGAAGACTAAATGACAAAACAATATACTTCACATTGTAAAAAACAACCTAATGGAGGAATGAAATGGAGGGGATGAAAAGATAAAAGTATATAAACAAAAAGTGGATGACAGTGTTTTATTTTGGTTACACTTTATTTCAATAGTCCACTTTAGACATTCTACTAACTATAAGTAACTGCAGCTACATGTCAACCAATTACTTGCCATCTAACTCTCATCAGAGTATTAGTAGATGGTTAGGTTATGGTTAATAGAATAAGTTGGCATGTAAATGCAAAGTTACTTATAGTCACTAGAATGTCTGCTGGGGACCATTAAAATAAAGCTTTATATAAATAAATTTATATAAAGCAGACAGTCTACTAACCCTCTAATTGTGGTTGACAAGTAGTTGCAAAGTTATAGTTAATTTATAGTTAGTAGAATGTCAAAATTGGACTGTAGAAATAAAGTGTTACCTTTATTTTTCTGGGATTTGGGTTAAACAAAAAATACTAAAAATAAATAAAAAATATTTTAATCTGAAACGTGGTAACGTGCTTGTTGGATAGCCAAAATGGCCGATGAATGGTATTCGTTATCCAGGAAAATGCTTAGTAACCGTTCGCCTCCATGTCAGACAGATACAAATGAAAGTCACAGGGAAAAACTGATCATGTAGGTACAGCATGATTCCCTCTGTCTGTTACGTAACAGTATAAATGAAAGCACTCCTGCTCTGTGTTGGATTAAAATCCTGAGATCCTGGACTGTCTGTAGTTTACAGATGACTCAAATGGCACCGCAGTGCACAATGAACTTGTGTTTGTCTGACAGATGTTTGCTACCCTGCGTCCGTTCCTGTTGGAGGGGGCCAAATCCCTCTCTTTCCCCTTGCTTTGCTAAGCTGTTTGTCAGGATGGTTGTGTTCTGTAGCTTCTGAGGTCAATGGAGGCTCAATCCTGGTCTTTAACTTTTTTTGACTGCTCAAAAATTAATGTCCATAATTAATCACAGGGGATAATCCCTTACCATAATTACAACATGAGTAGCTTCCGATTATTGGAGGGAAATTGTTGCCAATTACAAGAGATTTTCTGCTTGGGAAAAACAACTAAGAAAATACTATTTTTGCACTTTCATGATAAAAAAATAGTTTATTAAAATTATTTTAAAACTACAACGCTAAGTTAAGTCTTAGTTATTTAACAAATAGTCAATAAATTTACTAGAGAATTACATAAGGACCGCATGAAATGTTTAAACGCATTTATTTCGTGTGGTGCCAGGGAGCTGAAGCAGGGCATGTTGTGCTTTTTTAAACGTCCAAAAATACTTTAGCTCTTACATCACAGTTCGGCAAAATGTTGTTGGCGTAGTCGGTGACAGATGGTATTAAGGGGAGGGACATTCTCATTTAACAGAGACCCTGTCATCTAACATTAATGCCTGACCTCACTGATGGTCTTGTGTCTGAAAGGAAACATTCCCACAGCCATGTTCCAACATCAGTTTTAAAATTCTTTGTTTAACAAGCATAAAAGGGTCTGGTGTTCTAATGCCTACCTGCTGTTGATCATGTGATTTCAAACATGCTTCACAAACGTTTCTCTCGGTGATCTTACTTTCTCTGTTATCTTTCAGCGCTACATGTGGTTTCCATATTCCACAGAGGTGAAGCCTCCTGATGATCTACAGGATCTGGGGGTTCGATTCCTTCAGCCCTTCGTGAACCTGCTGTCTAAAAGCACATACTGGTGGATGAACACTTTCATCACTTCTGCACACAAGCGTCCTATAGACTTAAAGACCATCGGCAAGCTGCCCATATCTATGAGGGCTCTTACTAACTACCAAAGGCTACGAAAGGCCTTCGACACACAGATGGTACATTATTTTATGAGGGCTAATCTCCTGAGGGCTAAAGTCCTAAAATTTGTGCGTGCATTAGAGGCATTTATGATTCATTATGATTTAGCAGCATTAAACATGGCAGCATTAAACTTGAACAGATATTTATATAGAGGAAGGAAGGAATTTTGAACATTAATGCATATAAAGTCCATAAAGTTTGAGTTATATAACCATATACTTTGTAAGTTTAAAGAGTGATGTTCTGTACTCAGGAATCAGTAGCAAACAGAATACTCATATGCCAAGAAAGGGACTTTATGACTTTTAATGGCTTTTATTATAATACTTTTTTGGAAGATCCTTTAAAGGTTGTGTAGACATACACTTAAATTAAGTACAAACAGAATGGATTTGTCCTTAATTGTGTTTTATCCCTTTTGTCCTAAAACACAGACGGGACTTCTTGAAACACTTTCGATTAAGCGTCTTATGTAAGGTGCTGTAATGATTTAACAAAATGGGTGTAGAGATTACATAACCTGTACATCAGTTACTAATTTACCAGTTTAAAGATGATTAAAATGAAATCTCATAATTCAAATCTCATAATCTTTGTATGTAATAGACACACTGGTTGACAGTCAATAATGACACCAAGCTTAACAAAACTACTTTGTGCACTCACTAGTGGTCTTTGTGTGTGCATGTGTGTGTAGGAGAAGGGTCCTGTCGCCCTGAAAGGGTCGAGGTGGATCTGGCATGCTCTTCGGCAGGCATTCGGCAGACCTCTGGTGCTGAGCATTACGTTTCGCTTCATGGCTGACCTGCTGGGCTTTGCTGGTCCACTCTGCATTTCTGGGATAGTTCATCACATCAGCAGCGATAACCACACCGTTCTGCCCCCGGTACCGATGCAGAGTCATGTTTAAGAACATCACGTGCAAGAGTTCTGTTGTAGTGAATATCATCAGCTCTAGGCTAAGCTAAAGTAATCACAACAATGCTGATATTCAGTACAATAGTTTGGTAGTGAGTGTGCTTTTGCTGTTATACAAATCTTAGAACATTTTCAAAAGCATAAAGCATTACAGAGCTCTGCTGCTAACAGCTAGTACTGGTATGTGATGTCTTCAGTGCAACAATATCATCTTGTATTCCATTTTCAAAATGTAATATCCATGAATACTAAGTACAGATAAGCTTTGCTTTTCTGCTCCTTAACTGCTTCTTATTTAATATGCCAGAAGCATTAGCTATAATTTTATTTTATTAGAAAAGTAAAACTTGCTCTTATGCTCTTTAAAGTAAAACTTCTGTTCTTATGTCTGTTTGTTTGCCATATATATCTTTCTTTCTTCCTTTCTTTCTTTTTTCTTTCTTTCTTTCTTAATTATATGAATCAGTAAGTAGGATATATTGTTGGTCTTGGTGGTCTTGTTGAGAGGTTTTTTTACACACTCTCATATGCAGGTCAAGTTGCTTGGAGTGCACTTCATTTCCTCAGAAGCATTCTTAGCGAATGCATATGTTCTAGCTGTGCTGCTTTTCTTGGCCCTACTGCTGCAGAGAACCTTCCTACAAGCATCTTATTATGTCGCCATAGAGACTGGAATAAAGCTCAGAGGGGCCATTCAGGTATGATTCATGATCTGACTGCATTTGCTATGTTCAGTATTTTGTATGTAGTGTTAACTATGTAGGTACAGAGGTCTGTAGCTTGGTTAAAAGTTAGAATAAAGTTTAATGGTATTGTTTTGAGATAAAACCTTTAAAAATGCTGTGGAGGTACCGCTGATGCTATCAGATGACAGCACTATGGGGTATACGATGAAAACAATACAATATTTACATAGTATATGTATTTAAAAAAAGAATTATTTAATCAAAGAATTGTTAATAGCAAAACACAATGTAGAATTTGACTACAATATTGACTCTCATAAACTCAAAGATGGTGATTGATTATATTAATACTTTACATTGTAATGAATGACAACTAATTATTACTTCGTCTCAATTCTCATGGCTACAGGTAATGTTGTTGTTTTTTTCCTACAGACTAAGATTTACAATAAGATCATGCGTCTGTGCACCTCTAACATGTCTATGGGTGACATGACAACAGCCCAGATATGCAGTCTGGTGGCCCGTGACACCAACCATCTCATGTGGTTCTTCTTTCTCTGTCCAAACCTGTGGGCCATGCCAGTTCAGGTTATTATGAAAAATTGTATTTATCACTATTGTCTTAAAATAGTATCAGAACATTTCAGCCTTCAGATGGATAATTTTGGCCCTCTTTCATGAAGTGAAATTTCTTTTGCATGTATAGATTGTCATTGGAGTTATACTCCTGTATTATCTGCTGGGAGTGAGCGCTCTGATTGGTGCAACTGTCATCACCGTTTTGGCCCCTCTGCAGTATTTTGTGGCCACTCGACTGTCACGTGCTCAGAAGAGCACTCTGGTGAGCATTTATGCTTGTGTTTTCGGGCCACTGTATGTTCCTAATCCTAATTAAATCTCTGTAATGTTGTTCATCAGAATAAATAAAGCAAATAGCTATAGAAAAGCTTTGATTCATTTGATTTTGCTCAGTGATGTCATCATGGTGATTGTGTTGCAGGAGTACACTAGTGAAAGACTGAAGAAAACCAATGAGCTGCTGAGGGGAATCAAGCTCCTGAAGCTGTACGCATGGGAGCACATCTTCAGATCCAGTGTGGAGGACACACGCAGCAGAGAGCTGACCAACCTCAGGACGTTTGCACTTTATACCTCCCTCTCCAGTAAGACTGCAAGCTTTAATAGGCAGAGTTTGTGTTTTCTTGGGACAGTTATTTCAATATGATCTCATTAGTATTTGTAGGTAAATTGTAGCTGTATTCATATTTGAATGTTTAAATAGGCACTGACATGAAAAATGCATGTCAGCATCCAAACGCAATTGCTTTTTACGCATGAGCAACAAATGACTTGTTTAAGAATGTTTATGAATCCTTTGAGTTTCAACAAATATTGACTATTTAAACATACAAAAATGTATGTGCACAAAAATACAAATGAGATCATCCTGTTATTCCAGTCCTATATGCAAAAGTAATTAGACATTCAAACACCTCTTCAAAGCTTAAAACAATTTGCTTGCAAGTTATAGAGAACATTAACATTACAAAATGCATCATTCTATTCAAAAGCATAATCTACTGGTTGGTTAATACTTTTCTCCCTGCAGTGTTTATGAATGCGGCCATTCCAATTGCTGCAGTTCTCACAGTGAGTTTATGACCTGCCCTTTTTATTCATTCATTCTCCCTCAGTCAGTAAGAAACCACCTCAGTTCTTTCAAAAGTGATATTCTGTAAATGCTGAAGCTGTTTTGTTTTAAGGTCAGATGATCTGAACCCAGTGTCATAGCTAACTGTGACAAGATCTATACAAAATATGAGAGCTACATTTGTGTGATTTTTTTGGCCAATTGAAGTATTCTTTTCTCAACAGATATTTGTGGTTCACGTGCACATGCACAGTGCGACAGACTCCGATCTGTCTCCCGCTGTGGCTTTCGGCTCCCTCTCACTCTTCCACATCCTGGTCACACCCCTTTTCCTGCTTTCCAGTGTCTTGCACTCTACAGTCAAGGCTCTCGTGAGGTGATTGACAGCCCTTGTCCTAACCACTCTCAAATATGCGGCATTATGATGTATTTTTCATTTAACCATATGAGTAACTATATTAAAATTTTCCCTTTTTCTGCCTCATTGTTTCTTTTCTTTTTGTCAAACAAAGAATTTAATGTCATAGATCAGTAATTACAGGATGCACAGAATAACCTCAGATATTTCCTCTTGTCGTTTCTTAGTGTGCAGAAGCTGAGTGAATTTTTTGGCAGTGCAGAGATTGAAATCGATCATGATTCCTCAGTACAACCTCCAGCAAACAACCACAGCAATATTAAGTCTGTTGTAGGTATAACACTAGAGTTAATAGTGGTTTACACTTTTATGTCTGTACAATTATGCAATACCTTCTAAGCTATGTGTTGTTTTTAAAAAGGCATTCAAACATTTCACAAAATTCATGAAAATTATGTGGATTGGTTATTTTTGTTAGGTAAAGGGATATTACCAAAGCTCAACAGGATGAAAGTAAAATTAAGGAGATAAAAGGAAATAAATGACAGTGGAATATTTGGAAAAGTTCATATTAGTTGTGAGTTTAATATTTATAATAATAATATTTTAATATTCAATTTATAGTAAGACATTTAACACTGCATTTAAAAGTTAGACCAAGGTCAGGTTAGAGTAGGTTAGAGTTACTCATTAAACATACAGTACATATAGGATTGTTTAGTAGTTAAATAGTGTCTGTACTCAACACTACAGTAAACTGTAAGTAAATTAGTAAACCTAAAACTGAATGGATGGTTTATGCTCTTTACCTTCAGTACGCCTTACAGCTTCAAGCCAAGCTGGTGAATCGCAAGAACAAAGCCAAACAGGACGTTAACAGGAACTTTCAGCAAGAAGACCAAGAACTGAGAGATTCATCTTTCCAGGAGGAAGAAATCTGTATTAAGGTTAGATTTGTGTGAGAATTTCTTCAAATACTGTGTTAATAAGATTGATAGATTTTTCATCAGATAACAGGTAATAACAACAGTAAATAACAATAATAACAATGAAAAGTGAAAAATACACAAATCGGAAAGCAAGTAGCAATAGAATTAATAATATTAGTGAAGTAAAATATAAGAGAAAATTTAAGCTCAATTATGGCCACAAAAACAATGACTGTTTTGTGAAGGTAGTTTGCCTCAAACTCACATTATTGGTTTAAAGAATGTAGCTACTGTAAGTCTGGCCATTCAAACAAGCAGTAATGTATTTAAGCACCAAAGAGCTACAGTGTACCAATAAACAAAAGGTTTACTTATGGATGTCTTTGCTTATTTTCCTGATATAAGAGAAGGAAATCTTTCCACACATCAACATTAAAAACTCTGTGTTCCTCTGTTTTATATGACTAGATTGTTAATGGCTACTTCACATGGACACAAGGATGCCCGACTCTAACCAATATTGACATCAAA
This sequence comes from Botia almorhae, assembly GCA_036877575.1. Taxonomy (NCBI): domain Eukaryota; kingdom Metazoa; phylum Chordata; class Actinopteri; order Cypriniformes; family Botiidae; genus Botia; species Botia almorhae. The sequence goes on along the minus strand of JAZGTJ010000041.1, from coordinate 180,255 downwards.
GTTCCTTTCGGTGAGGTTCTGTGTTTTACATTCTCTGTAGTATTGTATATTTACTATATTTATATTTAATTGTACTTTATTAATTTAATTTAATTTAAAAGGGTAACTGGTGTCTCTGTCGTTGCTTGTGTGTATCAGGTCAGCTGACGATGATCGTAGGACAAGTAGGAAGTGGGAAATCTTCCCTTTTGCTGGCGGCCCTGGGGGAAATGCAGAAGATCTCTGGAAACATCACATGGAATAGGTGAACAGAGAGAGCGCCTAACATCAATGCTGTGTTGTAATATTAAAATAAAGCAACGGCATATGAGAAAAATTATTAGGCACAAATATTTATAGTCATATACAAAGTAACTACAGTAGGTGAACAGGTGTTTCATGCCTTTTTTCATGTTCTGCTGCTATTGTAGGACAGGTTGAATACTGGATAAAAATGATATTGAATATGAATAAATCATAGTTCTTTATCACTTGTTAATTTAATTGTTCCAAAATATAATGTGAAACTGCTGTATTTTTTTCACAGTTTACCCAAGACTGATTCAGATGACAACATAGGGTAAAGAATAACGTTAATATTAACTTAAAACTTGTTAAACCCTTAAACAACTTACTACTTTCAAAAAATAAACTGGGGTCTGTTTTTTGTCTTACAGAGCACATTGCATGAATGGAAAACAGTCACCAATGTAATTTTTACATTTGACACTTTCTGCACTATTTTACATGTGTTTTTGTACAAAGCACCAAGAACTATATACCGTGCTCCTGTTTTTCAGGAAGAGAGGTCCAGTGGCCTACGCTTCCCAGAGGTCTTGGCTCTTAAATGGCACAGTTGAGGAGAATATCCTGTTTGACATGGCCCCCAATGAGAAGAGGTATCCTAAAAATCAAGTGTAGCCCTATGATTCCCCTCTACCTACTGAATCATTCTGTTCAGTCATGTGAAAGACACATGCAGACAAAAATGTCCCCTGGTCCCCGGGTCCCCTCGCACCACACTGCACAAACACAATGCCTTCTGCTGTGGGTCCTACTGTGTGTCTAGAGGCAAGATATCCGTTTTATCTGCATGTAAAAAAACACCTACCAGGAAAAAAACAGTTTTCAATGGAATTTCAAAAGAATTCCCAACGGGCAGTGTTGTCATGGGGAAACATAAATTAGAGCTAGTGAGTGAGATGAGGCTTTAATGTTAGGTAAGAGTAGTTGCGTTGCCTCGTCTGCAGACTTGAGCAACTGGAAGACCCGTCATTCGAAGTTGTCCAAGACATTTCCTCATTTGGAAATTTACATGGCACATAAATTATCTTTGGGTCAGTGTAGTTGTTTAGAATTTAACTTGTCATCCACATTAAGAAAATTACTGTGCAAGAAACTTGCAATTTTGTGTTTTGAATAGGGACAGTGACGAAATATAGTTTTTAAGTATAACATAAACCTGTTGTTCTTCTATACTGTACCTCTCCTCAGATATAAGGAAGTAATTGAGGCCTGCCAGCTACGGCCAGAAATTGATACACTACCACAAGGTGACCAGACAGTGATTGGAGAAAGGGTATGTCTGCCATATCGCTCATGTCACATGTGTCTCATGCATTATAGAATAAATGGTACAAAGCAGTTTTTCTGATTCTCTGGTATATCACTCTGAGATAGTTATTGGTACTATGTCTCTCCTGTAGGGCATCATTCTCTCTGGAGGCCAGCGCCAGCGAATCAGCATAGCTCGGGCTCTTTATCAACAAACCAATGTGGTTTTCTTGGTGAGTTCAGCCAAATGCCTATTCTGCATCTCTATGCTAAATACTTTGTACTTTCCAACGCAGTGAAAGTAAGTTGACAACCCATCACTGTTATCTCCAGGATGACCCATTTTCAGCTCTGGACATCCATCTCAGTGACCACCTCATGCATGAAGGAATTCTTAAGTTTCTTCGGCAGGAGAAGAGAACTGTTGTCTTGGTTACTCACAAACTGCAGTACTTGCCACATGCAGACTGGGTGAGAAGATTTCTTACACTGTGCTGCAATTTCCAGGGGACTATTATGCTTATATGCAGTTTTATTGTATTACAGAGCATTGTAGTTGCTTTGAAAGCCTCTGCTAAGTTAATAAATGCATACTTAGCATGTCATACTTACATGAACTGTATTTGTGCATTGCCTAAGTATCATTTAGTGTTGTATTGCGTTGTGTTTAAGAACGCTTTGGCCAACTGAGCAACGGTTTGGCCTACTGAATTTACATTTAGCAAATGATTTCATCCAATGTTACATAAAGTGCATTCAATGACTACAATTTGTATGTTAAGTCCTGGCATTTACACCATGACCTTGGTTTGCTAGCTTTATATTCTACAAGTTGAGCTGTAGAGACCCTCAAAGCATGTGTTGCCAATTTCAGTAATTTAAAATATGCTCAAATTATTATGTTCCCTCAGATTATAGCCATGCGTGATGGGACGGTGCAAGCACAAGGGAGTTTAAAGGACATCCAATGTGCGGAGCCTGAGCTGTTTGAGCAGTGGAGAACACTGATGAACAGACAGAACAAAGTAAAACAAAAACTTGATTCTTTTTGTATCACAAATTCTATTCACAAAGCGATCTTCAAATATTCATAATGTGCTGTGCTTCTAAAACACATCTCCAGGAAAACAGTACAGAACTGAAGAGAAAGAGCTTCAGGAGGGCCATGTACTCCAGAGATACTATAGCCACAGAGGATGAAGATGAAGGTAAAACATCTCAGTTCAGGGATTTGTAATATTATTAGGTTAGTAATTAATTTACTTGAGTTGTTTTGGTTGTATGGCTTAGTAGGTTCATCAGTACTTGGCTGTTTTAATAACCAATTAAGCCATCATGCAACATCTTGATTGGTGTGATGAATGATGAATCTGAACTCAAGTCCCTGGTACACAATAATACATATAATGAACTTATTTGTTCATATATTGTTTAATTAAAATCGGTTTGTGTTCCACGAAAATAGTAAAAAAAATAACAGAACAACCATTTGCTGATTGTTTTACATTGTAATGTTGTAGGATATGAGCATATCTGAATTGGAAATAGAAATGTTGGCCATCAAGATTCATGCTCTATAAATACTTCTTACCAAATGACATAAGTTACTTCAGAAATTGTCAGCAATTTTAGCTTTTGTTACATAGTATCTGTCATGACTCATGTACACTAATAGCCGCAGCAGTGTGATCTCTGATGTTCTTATTTTCATTATTCGTGGCTTCCTTGATGGACTTAGCTGCAGACGCTACTGTTAGTGAAGCGAAAGGTCTGGTTTAAATGGCATGAATTCTTTGAACGCTGTCTATAAAAAAATGCATACAGTAGCATGCAGCCTGGGGATGTTAAGAGTATTCTTTTTGAAGAGTGCTCTCTCCTCACTCTGAGTACCATTCATAGAGTTACGTAACACATTGATGACAACAACACAAGATGCAAATCGTTTAATTTGCTCCTGAGAGCCATAATTATAAGATTAGGTATACAGTATGTAGGTGGTAACTAATCCGAGGTTATGCTACTGTTATTGCATTAGATTACAATTAACATCCAGGATGTACCTTCATCTCGCAATATTGACATGCTCATAATTATGTGCAGTGTTGTACTGCACAATCCTGTTTATGGCTTGAGGCATGAAGTGCATGAACCACCTGCAAAAATCTGCACCTTATCCTGCTTTACTCTGCCTCCTTCCATTCAGCTACCTGACAACATTTCCTGCGATGCCATGCACGAGTGCATTCAAATGACAACACTACTGCATTTATTTAGCATGCCTGTCTACTTACTGATAATTCAAACAGATCTGTCACTGCTATCTCTACTGGATTAGCCTTTGACAATATTTACTGCATACTTTACAATGCCCACAAAACGTTCTGGACATTTAAGTCACATTAAAAATGTGTCAGTGTCATCAAATTTGAAACAAAATATCAAATCAAGTAAAATCTGCAAACAAATGATAATATGAGAAATTTCTAATAACTAACATCACTTTTCATCACTTTAAACAACAGTATGTCCACTATATATTGTTTAATATCTATTAATTAGTATTGCCAATCCTCACAGATGTACAGTAACAACACAACACGTTTATATTTTCTTATATAATGCAGAAACATTCATACATATATGTGTATACATTTTAAATATGCCTTACATGTCCAAATATGTTTCCAACTGTATCTCTAATCAAATTTAGGTAAAATGTGTAACTGCTGTGCTATTAAAAGCATCAAACAGAATTACAAAACTAATTAATTTTACTAATTATTTATTGGTTGAGCAAATAGAGTGTCCCACCGTAAACACTGCCCATTGGTTGAGCCAATGTTGTTATGTATGTCTGCTCCAGCTGGGTCACTCAAAAAGACTTAAATTATGTGTGGTGCCACTACTATGGGACAGAAATTATACACTTCACCTTTAAATAATTGAATAGTTGGCTTATTCCGTCTGATCCGAGTGGCCTCTCTGGACTGAACAGGCTCAAATCTGCTTAACCTTTTCCAGAATGAGATTGGATGGCATTTTATTGTGTTTGCAGACAGCTCTACTACTACAGACGAGGACAGCCTCAGGGCGGAGCTGCGTCAAAGGGCCACTATTCCCTGGAGCTCATTTGCGACGTACTTGAGAGCTGCTGGCCTGTTACTGCTTCCTCTGCTAGTCCTCTCTCAGCTCACTAAACACTCTCTAATGGTTGCCATAGACTTCTGGCTCGCTCATTGGACATCTCATGTCATAGCAGCACGGATTGAAAGTGCAGAGAGAAACTGTACCATATCACAGGTGAGATAATTAAAAAACAGAAATAAGAAGAAAAAAATGAGAGATGATTAAAGTGGCTGTGTTGAAAGCAAAAAAATATGAAAAAATTTATGAAAAATGTAAACTGTGTTGCAAAAAGAACATTGATTTGACATTTGACACTCTCTTCCACTTTCTCACAGGACTGTCAGTTCAGTCACTCCTCATACCTGCAGGTGTTCTCTGTGTTGTGTGGTCTGGGTATAATCTTGTGTCTGGTCACCTCTCTGGCAGTTGAGTGGACAGGTCTGCGGGTGGCCAGAGAACTTCACTGCAGCCTTCTGCGCACCATTGTCCTCGCACCAATGAGGTCTGTGTGTGGAAAATAGTCTAACAGCAGTTTAACTTATAGACCTCACAGCTTTAATTTCAATTTAAGGTCTTTTATTAAATGTAATATATAATGTACTTTTTATATATAATGTATAATAGTGTTCACTATTTTGATCATCTATTCCCTCAGGTTATTTGAGACAACTCCACTGGGAACCATTCTGAACAGGTTCTCAACAGATACCAACACAATTGATCAGGTAGGCGGGAGAGACACATAAATGTTACGCAAAAATTTGGCAAAAATCACTTTTTTGCCTATAAATCCATTCACTTTTATTTTGCTTGTTCTTTCTGCCTTACTATTTGAAACTGACACATTATGTGTATCATGATGTATTTCCAGCATATTCCGGTCACCATGGAGTGTTTGAGTCGCTCCACACTGCTGTGTGTGTCGGCAGTTGGCGTAATCTCTTATGTCACACCTGTATTTCTCATTGCTCTACTGCCATTTGCTATCGCCTGTTACTTCATTCAAAAGTATTTCAGGGTGGCATCCAGGTTAGTCTCACAGAGTCCAAAACAACACAAAAAAATCTATTTTTGTAACGCATTTTGGTACAACTTGTTAAAGTTCATTTACAAAATTCAATTCAATTCAATTCAACTTTATTTGTATAGCGCTTTTCACAAAAGGACATTGTTACAAAGCAGCTTTACAAAATGTAAAAGATGTTTAACCTTTTTTGCTTAATTCATGTATTTGTATTATGATTTAGCATCTGTTGTTATTATTTCATGATTTTCTCAGTCTGATGTGTTTTTTATGTGTAGAGATCTACAGCAGTTAGAAGACAGCACTGAGATGCCTTTACTGTCCCATTACTCACAGACCATAGAGGGACTGACCACCATCAGAGCTTTCAGGTAACAGAGAGAAATGCTTAATGTTCTAAGCCATAGTATGTGTCATTGAGGCATGCACGCCACAGCAGCATTCTGATTGGATATTGACTGATCTCCTTTTCTCAGGCATGAGCAGAGGTTTAAGAAGAAACTGCTTGAATGCACAGATGCAAACAATATTTCCTCCCTCTTCCTCACGGCAGCCAATCGCTGGCTGGAGGTTCGCATGGTACGATCGTAAATCTCTCATATGATAACCCTTGACCAAACTCACACACTTGTATGTGAAGTGTTACATTTATTTTAAAGCATGTTTGTATTCCTAAAATGTGCACTTGTATATTATTCAACCTAATAATCATACATTTTCTATCACATGTACAAAATCTAGTAAATAACACATTTTACAAGATAAATCTGAACTATTTTTAGTATAATTGTATCTGTATTCATTTTTCACAATACATATAGTTCCAAAGCAGAGTACTATACGATCACTCTGTCCTTATGTATTTTTGGTATTATTTTGCAGGAATATGTGGGGGCGTTTGTGGTGCTCATTGCAGCTGTGGCCTCTATAAGCAATGCACTATACAGACAGCTTTCAGCAGGGCTTGTCGGTCTCGGCCTCACTTACGCACTCATGGTAAATTATAAACACAGGTGTCAAGGTGCTTACCAGTCTTCACTAGTGTGCGTGCAGATTCTGAACTGATATCCTTGCAGGTGTCAAACTACCTGAACTGGATTGTGCGTAATCTGGCAGATATGGAGGTGCAGCTGGGCTGTGTGAAGAGAGTCAACAGTCTGTTACACACACAGCCGGAGAGCTACGATGGACTCATGAGTGAGTGAAAGATGAATGCCACACAGCTGCAGAGAAAAACATTGGAGTCCTAGAGTAAAAGTGTGTGCGTGTGTGTGTGTGTATATATACGTTCAAAAATATCCCATTACTGTATTACTAAGTAATATTATTAAGAATCCACTACAAACCAAATGTTTTTAAGTAGGTATATATCTCCCTTAAAAGTATATATCTTAAAAAATCAACTATTACAAATTATTTGGTTACAAATTATTATAAGGGTGTGAACTGAATCCTAAAATGAATCCTGAATCCTAAAATGTAAACTGTATATATGGGTAAATATGAATCCAGATTTCTATTTGAATGTGCATTAGCCAATATTACTACATTATCATTGATTAGTTATTAATGGTAATTAAATAGTTGAATAATTATTAATGAAAGACTACTCACCAGATTATATGTGATGCATGTGATTCCAGCTCCAGCTCAGGTTCCTGCAGGCTGGCCAAAATACGGTGAGATCCAGATCAAGAACCTGAGTGTGCGCTATGACAGCAGCTTGAAACCTGCCCTAAGACATGTCAATGCTCACATTAAACCAGGACAAAAGGTAATACTGCATATATTAAAGTAGTTGCACAGAAATTCAGAGGTGCTCCTGGAGGGAATGTATAACAAATTCCAGATCACTTTTGCTTAATGTTTTATTTCTAGGTGGGAATATGTGGAAGGACAGGAAGTGGAAAATCATCCTTTTCTTTGGCACTCTTCAGAATGGTGGACACGTTTGAGGGTAACATGACATTCAAAATAATAAGCCTCATTATGTTCTCTTTTAAGTGAATCAAGTTGTTTAAGTGTATGTTTTTTTGGTTTTCACTCTCAGGGCAAATTATTATAGATGGGATTGATATTGCCAAGCTGCCTCTTCAAATTCTACGATCAAAGTTTTCCATCATTCTGCAGGATCCTGTTTTGTTCAGTGGAACTATTCGGTAAGGCCTTTATAGATGGGTTTATGCATTTGTGTTAAAGAATGTAGAACTATTCTTTATAAACTGTTTGTTGTCTGTAAAGCACACAAATACAAATCACCCCGAAGGAAGTTAGAATGGGGGTCTAAAGGTTCTGTAATCACTGGTTTTAAACAGAAAACCTTTGAGATTTCTTACCTGGTGTTTAAGCATCTGTGTACTTAAAACCTCACTGACATTTAAGTCGGTAGAAGGATTCACTGACTTTTGTCATTTTTCTAGGTTTAATCTGGATCCAGAGAGAAAGGCCACAGATAAGATGCTTTGGGAAGCTCTTGAAATTGCTCAGCTAATGCCTGTTGTGAAAGCTTTACCTGGTGGATTAGGTAAGCTGGAGATCTGTTTTTGAAAAGTGTATTTGTATACAGTATAAAACTCTATTTAAACTCTATTAATAAATATACTCTATTTTAAACTGCACTAGAATTGTATGAGAGAATTTAACACACATTCTGTCCACTCTACAGATGCCATGGTCACGGAGGGAGGGGAGAATTTCAGCCAGGGGCAGAGACAGCTGTTCTGTCTGGCCCGAGCCTTTGTGAGGAAGAGCAGCATACTTATAATGGATGAAGCTACAGCATCTATTGATATGGCCACAGTGAGAACGACAGTACATGACGTTTGTTTTCTGGTACATGTAAAGTTGACTTAATCTTGATCTTTCTTTGTTCTTACAGGAAAGTATTCTGCAGAAAGTTGTCATGACCGCTTTTGCTGATCGAACAGTGGTCACAATAGCGGTGAGTATATGCACTTTACTAACACACCCAGTGCAACATTTCTAGGTGTCTAATTTCTGTATCAATAAACTTCACCTAATAGAATGAAGAATAATATAAATTTTACACATCCAGAAATTAAAATTCTGACCATTTTCTATCTCACGTCAATCGAAACTCACTTTTTAAACGTGGATAAGAGACAATGCAAAATACTATGATATATTTATGACTTTGTAGTGACCATGGGCTGTCAAGCACCTAAAAGGTCATATTCTTCAGAAACTGATTTGTACTGTAATTTTTTCATGTTGGTAAGGGCCTTTGATATATAACAAGTCTCATTGTGGTCTGTAAGTGTGACGGACAATGTCTTGTGGCGTTCAACAGCATCGTGTTCACACCATCCTGGGCTCAGACGTGGTGATTGTGATGAAGCACGGTGCCATTTTGGAATATGACGAGCCCGATGTCCTGTTGGAGCAGAAGGACAGCGTTTTCTCAGCATTTGTCCGGGCAGATAAATAACATGTTTGGATAGAGGCATCATGTAAAATTTGGGTTGCGTGTGATTTTATATGGCTTGTGTAATATTTATTTAATATACATGTACTGTGAAATAATAAAATTAGTAATTATACAACATGTACTGGAGGTTTGTAGCGAGAAGTTGTCGTAAGAACTGTCTTAACTTGTTATTTAGGCACACATAAAATGTCCCTACCACGATACATATTGAACAGATGCCAGAGAAAATCACACTTGTCTCTGTGACAATACTGAGTCACACAGATTACACACAGACTCTGTAAAAAAACAAAAAAATAAATAAGTGTCAGGGGATCAGCCTGTACTCAGAAACTAGCCATCTGTCTAACTACAAATCAGCAAAAAGTAAAAAAATGATAATCAAGATTTTTAGAGAATGAATCCAAATTCTATGTAACAGAAAATCCTTTTACAACAGCAATTAGACAGAAATGTCACCCTGTACACCTCCCCTATGTAAAAGGTTTTGTACCATGTTTTTAACTCCAGTGTTTGTCAAGTTTATTTAGCATCTCACTTACAGCACTTTTAACTGCAAACCTAATTTTGCCCTTGATTTCATTGCTAGTAAATTCTGCTAAAAGAATATCACAAACAACTTTTTGTGACTTTAAATATTTTATTAGGTTATAATTTGCAGAGCTTAAAATATTAAATCGCTTTTAACTTAAGTATTATTAAAATACATAAAACAAAAGCCAGAACTGAGGAGCCCTGAAAAATGTCAACTAAAACCAAAACGGACAAAATAAAGAGACAGAAATGAAATAAATTAAAAGGATAAAGGTCCAATCTTCTCATAAAGAGCTCAGCCTAGCAGAACTCTCTTTTAACAGTGATGAAAGTTGAACTAAAACATCTTTTGCTATGTCTTGCACGCTCTGTCTCGCTCTCAGTCACTCAAGATAATAATCTTTGCAATCAATAACATAGAGACTACGTTTACATTCTTTTCCATTCAATAATTGTCTTTTCAAATGAGGCTAGACATGATTAGAAGCCCAGGTTATCCTGCATTCTACTGCACCCAAGTACTCTTCGAAACATCTAAGCATTTGGCCCTTTCAACACTACATGTGGCTTTGTTGCAATGTTTCATCTCACAAAAATGCTTTAATTGTAGCAGACAACACAAATGTCTTTGTCACTCACGAGAAAATACATCAACCCAGGTCATGAATCCATCATGGCCCCCAGGTAAAACCAACATGGCAGCCTAATTTTAAGGTGGGTCTCTAGCAGAGCCACTTACTTCTCTGTGTTACAAAGAATGATCTAAGACCATCTCTTCTACAGTGATTAGCATGCTAATACGCAACAGAAACCTATCCCATGTAAGTATATGGCTGTGGGCCAGTGGAGGCGCTGTTTTATCAAATAAGGGGCTAATGGGATTGTTTTAGGATGAGTAAAGTGACACCGAGAGGCTTATGAGTAAGCAGGTAGCATTGTCAGCCCTCTCAGTTCCTGAGTGCAAAAGCCTATAACGCACATATACACACACACACACACACACCTTTTACCCAATAAAAAAAGAAAAAGAGAAAAGAAACCTTTATACCATACATGAGGACCTGAAGAACCAGGCCAACATCTCACCCTTATAAGAACCAAGAGGGGAAAAGTGCTGCTGTTATTAAACAAAAATCTAGCAATGTTGTGTTATGCTAACATCAAACACTCATAAAGGTACATTTTGTCCTATGGGTGCCAATATGAGGGAAAATAACCATAACCATAAAATGACCTTTTTCACTCAATGAAACAATTTGTGTTAAGGTAACCGAATAAAACGAAACAAACTCAAAGAGAATAAATAGTTGTTCTTGGTTAAAGGGTTAGGCTCACAGATAGGGCAGCCTTCTGAGGACATTCAGCAAGTGCTGCCCCCTGCAGGCCTGGCTGACCACTCCTTACTGGGTCCTAATGAGAGCAATGTTCTGGAAGGGTGGAAGGTCTATGAGTCCCAGCAGCATTGTGACTGGTGTAGTCCTTCTCACCTCCCTGGTAGGGAGAAGGGTGAACCCCATCTTGGCAGGTGCAGAGGGCATAACCTTGGGTCTCATCTCTCCGTCACATGGTTCTGTGGCTGAGGGGGAAGAGGCGTGCAGAGGGCCTCTGTCAGGTCGTCCATTATTGATGTCTCCTTGGGGTCCATCAGATTGAATTCCCTTATAAAAACGATGAAATGTGTGTACAGTGTGTTCAGATGTCCGTGCAGGTCCATGGCCACTGTTTCCTTGTAGTGGGACCAGTAGATGTGGGCCAGCACGTGGAAGAGATACTTGCAAATTTTTTTCACCAGTGAGTCAAATGTGTTAGGGAATTCTTTACCTACACAGAGAAAAAAACATTTAATATTTTTTTATCAGTTTTATACTGTGTATTTATTTAAAGAGCATTATTACTGCTTATCGAACGTCTTGCTTATATAGGGCTCCCTTATATTTTGGCAAATTTATTTTCATGGTCTTTTATATTTTATCTTAATGATTCACCATTTCATAAACAACCTATGAATTACTGCTGAAGGAAGCATACGAGCAGTACATGAAAAAGAAACTGAAATAATTACAGTATATTCACTATATAAATGTACATTATATAACATTATAATATATTAATGCATTCCATGATTTTTCCAGACCTGGAAAATCACAATTTTTACATGCCCTGACATTTTTGTTTTTTATGACCTTCAGCCATGCATATGTGCCTGAAGGTCATGAAACAGAAATGTTGCTGTTTAAATAAACAAACAGAACTTTGCATGCTACAGCAGTGTGACAACTTCCTATACATTTGTCTGTGTCCTGTGCACCTGCTTGCAGAACTCCAGGTGTGCAAAGGTGTTCATTAGTTATTTTCTATGCGATCATCAATTTTACTTACCAATAATCAATACAAAAGTGAAAACATGTTATTCTTTGTTCTTTATTCAAGTTAAACTAGCACATCTGTTATATAGAGATTAAGTAATTTACCATATAGACTACATTATGTTTTATTATATACACAAAGCTCGTCACTTTAGTCTTGCAGTTCATATATTTTCCCACTAGGTGGAGATAAAGACTCACCATATTTAGTAGGAAAGATGTCCTCATCCGTCACAAGCTTCTGTACTGAACTCATGACAAAGTCCACGTACTGCGGTGCTGTGCATTTTGTCTTTTTTCCTTTCTCATCGTACCAGTAGTATGTCCTGAGCAAGCAAGAAAAATATTTTTATTACTAGGCAGACTATTATTTGCCCACTCTTTTCAAGTTCTAAACCCTTAATATTAAACTGTGGCATGCAACTCGTTCCACAGAAATTATTTTAGCGCAAATCTGTGGTTTATTCAGGAGACGTGTGCTATTACTTTTCTAAGACTCATGACTTTAACTGTGTGGAAGATAAAATTCCCAATGACCTGCAGTACATTGAAACCAGGACCCACGCCATATCTACCAGAATATCATAGGGACTCTCAGGTGGCCCAGAACTAGTGAATGTCTTCCGCACAACACACACACACACACACACACACACACACACCAACTGAACCATAAGGGAGAGTTAAAGAAATATTTTTTTATTTTTGTTAAAATTGAGGAGCTGTTTCTTTTAAATCACATGATTGTTAAAAAGGGAATCACAGGGAAGCATTTTTGCCTAAAACGTTGTTTTTCAGTCCTAGCGCTCAGACGCATCCCTTTCTATCTTTCAACCAGAGTAAAAACACGACACCTCTCGCCCCATCTTCCTGAGGTCAAACACAACTGCAGGTCACAACCTAAACCTCAGGTCGTGATCCCTGGGAGTCACCTGTCAAAGGAGGGTATCGGGTTGCCCACTCTGCACCTCTCGGCAGATCTGCAGGCTTAATAATGGATAACAGAGGCAGGATGAATAATGGACCACACATCTGTGCTACTTACGTATTGCAGGCTGTCATGGCAGGACAGGTATCGCCCGTGCAGAACTCTGAGATTGTGCTGTACTGTAGGTTGATTAGATTGAAGAATGTTGTGGCTGGAGAGACAAGTAAGATTTAAATATACCATGTTATATATACCAAGTATAAATTACATTTGTGTCCTTATTAATGTGTATATAATAGCTTTAACAATTTACAATTTATGACATAAAATTTTGATCATTTTCATCTAACAATGTCATTTAATAATACTTCAAAATAGAATGTAAACAAATGAATATTAAAAATAACAGTTTTTAAATGGAAAAGACATTTAAAAAATGACCCTGTAATGTTTCATTAAAGAGATCATATAGACATCTGTGCAGAATTACAGAACAGTAAATAATTAACAAATTGTATATATTTTACATGAACTGAAACATTGATTTAAGTAAAACATATGTTTGAGGCAACAAAATGTTTGAAGCACTCCACCCCAACTGCAACTTTTCAGAGGGAACGCATTAAAGATAAAGCAGTAAAGTAAACTGAATTTGGAGTAACACTTTCAATTAACTATAAAAGGCAGTAATTTGGTTTAATATGTGTTTGGGGGTATTAAAGTCTCCTAAATTAAATCGTTTTTTATAGTTTTTCACATGTGCTTTCAAGATAAAACGGAGGGAAATGCAAACAATGGTCTGATTGGTGGACTCTGGAATGTTATCTGAACTCATTTGATCGTACAATTATGTAACTTCAAGGTGATGTCATGCATTCTCTAGAAAAGTGATGTTTTCAGAACACCACCCAAAACTAGACACAATGAGACAAGTTCAAACAACCAGAGAACTTATTTCCCAGACTACCAACTACAAACCACCCACACAACATGACAAACCTACAAAGCATCTATAGCTGAGACTGATCTAGTTTACGTTAACTTGTAGAAACACTAAATGGAATTAAATGTGCATTAGGTGCATGTGAAAAAAAGAAGCCAAGATGTAACCTTGTATCAAGGAGCAGTGAAAACAATCTCTGAATTGTACATTTCATTTGATCTTAGTCTTAATCCTATTTAAGGAACATGGATGAGGTCATGAGAGACACCTACTATTACTAGCGAGCCATTCGTTCAGGTCGATCTCCCTTGGCAACACCACCAGCTCCTTGAGGTCAAAATCGACGACTCTTACTTTGGTGTACTCTGCATCCAGGTAATGCTTTTTCTCCTCGGTGGGCGGCTTCTTTCCATTGGGCTTCCCTTTGCCCTTCCTGTATTGGGTAGAACATTGGGATAAAGAGGTTAGTGGTAGAAGCTTGTTTAATCAATTTTATATGTACTCACCAAAACAATGTATTAAACAACAATATTTAACTACATACATTGTTACTTAAACATTTAACTTAAACACGGCGTGTAGAGATTTCTTTATGTAGACTGTTTGTGCGAAACAAATTGTTAAATTAAAGTTCTGATTGATTAAAACAAAGTTTGGACTGATGCCAGAAAATGAACAGCCTAAACTGAACAAATACACAGCTTATATTTTAAATTGTAACAGCTCCAACTTAAAACATTAACAATATTACATCAACACAAACACCATCCTAAATATAAAGTGAATGCCCCAAAACAGCCCAGACATAATGGATAGTTAGAAGTAATGGTAAAAGGGGTGGTTTTAGGGGGGTGGTAGTACAAGTGGCTTATGTAACCCCATGTGTGGACACCTTCTGTAGCACACTGGCTTACAATAAACTTGTAGTCCATGCACAGCCAGTTGTTCATTGCAGGTTTGCACTCTTGCCCTGTAATTAGCGAACGAGACCACAGACATCCAAGCTTTTCCTTCCTAGGTTTATTTTTAGCACAAGTGGGTTATATTACCAGCAGGCCCACCGCCCCTTTTTCAGTCGCCCACACCACACCCGTTTCAAACATCGAACGCTCCACTGAAGTCCCTGTTCCGGAGAGGGGGTGGGGCGGTAATATACGTAACAGTCCAATAGCTCTGAACTATAAAGTATAAGAGCTGCTTTAATGAAAACCAGAGCTTTAAGAGCTAACAGTTACCTCACAACACTGAAACACACAACGTGTCTGTAAAGCCAGCATCCATGTTAGAACTAATCATGACAAACAGTCTAGAAGACTTTGATGAGGTCATGAAAAATTGTGTGAGATGGTCATTGTCTAAAGTAGCCTGATATTTTGTTCATGACAACTATTTTTTGGGACATTCTCTGATATCTGCTTGGAATTTCACAAAACAATCTTTTTCTCTGGTACAGAAAATGGAAAATATTTCATATCTTAGTTTGTTGGCTTTTTAATACCGCATAGACCTTAATATAAAGCTATGTCTGTGTGCTTCTGAAAACACTGGCCTTGGTCTTTAGACAGCTGCTCCCATGTTGTTTGACTCTGGGGCCCTGGGCCAGTTTATCCTCTCCACACACAGCCCGGCCTTGTTGCTCTAATGCCAAAGAGGCCGGTCCCGAAACCTCTGCAGGAGACCAATGCTGCTAAACACACAGGACCCTTCCACTGAGTCTCTTACCCGCACTTACCACTAACTACCACAGTCAACAATCTTTCCAAAAAGCTAGCGTTAAGAGCTGTAAGCCTTTGGCTCCAGCCAAGTTCTCTTTACATAGTTGTGTGTGGGTCTTTTAGGACGGGCAGAGGATCCCTGTTTCTGTGAACTTCAAGGATCACTTCACTACTTTATTTTTTAAGCTTGTCAATTAGGGATGGCAAGCAGCGTTAACAAATCTTATTCTGGCTGCTGCAACATGCCGATCAATTTGTCTTTCCACCTCTCTGACCAAGGTGTACAAATGATAGATTACAGGTCCTGAGTTCAGCTATGCAGTCAAGGAAAATTTGTGTATAATTTATAGAATGATTGCGCTTATCAAGTTCATGGCTTCCAGAAATGTGTACTGTTTCTATATACAGCCCCTTCTCTCCAAAATGTTCTTGGCTTATTTAGTTCCCTTTCTCAGACCTTTTAAACAAGTGGTTCCTGATTCTTGGAAAACCATTGCATTAAAATCAGGAAGTGCAGTCTGGAAACTGCTTCTGAGAAAAGGCAACAGGAGTGTGTTTAATGGTGTGTTGCATTTTGACATGGTACACAACGCAACGGCTAATCAGAGTCTTCGCACAATCTTTTGGATTGAAACTCATTTCCAATCAATTATATGATAATTATCCATTACACAACTAAATGAATACTGATTTAAGGTTGCTTTCATTCCGGACTGAGTTTGACTCCGGTATGTTTGGTCAGTGTGAATGCAGTTTTCCAAACATTTCCCAACTATGCAAGAACATTGAAGTATGAGCTTTGGTCAAGACTTTGTATTTAAGACTATGTAGTCTAAGTATTCAAACATAAAAGTGTGCATATCTATGGTTACAGGAAAAATTGTGTTTATTGGGTAACACTGCTTATTATTTTGATCAATGCTATAATATCAAAACACATAACAACTAAAAGGATGGTCAGGGCCTACAAGCCAAAAACATCACCCCACTTTATGCTACCACATACCATGCTGCCTCCAAAAGGCACATATAATGTAATTACAAAGAAATTACAAATCACCAGAAATGATTGACTGTTTCAAAAGTTTAAATACTGATCATTGATTTGAATCCACGGTAAATAAGACGTGGTGTAACAGCTTAGCAGTATAAAGACAAGTGTAGGAAGAAGAGCTAAGCCAAGTAAACTGTTTACTGGTTCAAAATATATACCACCAGCACTAAACCACTCTGCTGTCATTCGGTCATCCTACAATGTAAATAAGTAAGGAAATATTTCAGCAATGCACAGAAACATAAAAGACAAAAACTATATTCAGAAGCAATATTCTTTCAGCACTGACACAAACACTCACAAGTAACATCACTACTTGTAAATGGGGCCCCATATTAAGATTTGCAGGAGCTCCACAGAATTACATTTGATATTTCTCTCTGAATTCTTTTTATTAATAAAAAAGCACTAAGTAATTTGTAAGTAGCCTAATTAGTGAGCGTGCACATGATTCACTCCAAGATTCCAAAAAGATCTAACCTTTAGGTTATACAGTTTACAGGTTACACAGTTATAACAGTTATACAATTTTTAATACATTATACATGTTTTAATACATTATATTTTTAATGCTGGAGATTCCTGGTATGGCAGATACAGCAGTCCCTCCCTTTCCTATTCCTTATGAAAGAAGCTTCAAAGCATTTGGTGGCCTTGCACATAAAGGACAAAAAACAGTGTATTTTCTGCTACAATATAGCTATTGAAACAACCTGCTGTGTCAAGGTGACCCTGCAAAGCCACTTGCCTTGAAGAAATAAAGAGAACGGAGGACATGCTAAACAATTTTAAAGCGATCATCTATCTGAAGGCTGATTTTCCCACAGCCATTGCACTGAACAACTACAAGACACTAAATGCTAGTAAACGCAATTCATTTTAATCATGACTAAAGAAGCTGACTTTGCACAGTACACATGACTCCACTGCCCAAAACCCAACACTGACTCTGCTCACTGTGGTCCGATTATGATCAGGTTTTTCTTTTACTCCATTTTACTCCATTTATGATTAATGAAAGAGGGTGGAGAATGTCGGGCTGTAAATATCTTGGAATGGGAGAAGTTTTCTTTTCCTCAGAATGGCCTGAGCCATGCTTGTGGTTTTCAGGAGAGCACAATGATGCAATAGACATTTCTGCTTAATTGCTCTAGTCTACTTCCTTTCTGTGATCATAATCTAACAATGAACTACAGACTGCCAAAAGGAAAAAGATGTAGCTTGTAGTTTGCTCCTTTGTGCACATTAAGTCTGAGAAGACATTAACTTTATTTTGGATTTATGACCATGTGAGAAGTGATCACATAGCTTTAATTCTCAACAAGAAGCAATATATAAGGTTAATGGTAAAAATCTTAAACATTAAACATAATCACTAATTCACAAAATCAAACCCATTTTAAATCTTAGGCCATTTTTTGGCAAAAACTCTGCATGCCTAGTGCATTAAGGGCGAGACATGTTGAAAAACATTCCACTGACATTGCTGACGCATATTCGTACTTTTTAAGTCAAGACGGAGATAAAATACATTCCAGGCTTTATGGGTGCACTATATAACTTAGACACACAACTTGGACACAAAAACACTTTAAAGGTAAACTACAGAATGTTCAGGGCATGTAGATACAAATATATTTATTCTGAGACAATTCTTTTCTTTTGTAGTTATTTAATACACGTGTGTTTTTAAAGCTGCAATAATCAAAATCACCTCTCAGTCAGAATGTTTTCCTATTTAAAAAGATAGCATGCTATGCCTGAACTGACCTTTATTTTTCCAAACAGACAAGTCAGAAATATGACAATATCCTGACTGAATAGGTTATGCGTGTGCATACACATGCACGCATACATATGATTAACCTAGCTGATATTTCAGCTAAATATACAGCAATTTCCAAAAACAACATGATTAGGAACTGTTATTATTAAAATAAGGGTTTTAATTGAAGGAAGCTGGACTGCTAGCTTAACCATTTTACTTAAGACCAAATCTGAAGACCAATATTAAAAATCTTTTTAGAAAACATTTTACAAGATTTTACTTTAGATGTTTATCTGCATGATCAGGTTTTTTCATGACCATTATACCAAGCTACAGAAACGGGCAGACTCCAGACCGGCTGACCAGCCACCAATGCTCCAGGGCCTTAAAACTGCCATTTAAATGACTATTTTAGAAAGATCAAATTAGTGCTTTCTCTGAAAAGCCACAGTCTGTGGGAACACGCAGCCAGTAGGAAAGCCTACATTTTAGACTGCCAAGACTAATTTTATAGACTAAAATTAGATGTATGATAACTTGAAACTTTTATTTGAAACAGCTTGAAACAGCACCCTAAGTTACCTGAACTTATATGAAATAAAATGTAATTCAAAGGAAGCTAACTTTTATTTTAAGATAATGTTGTTATTACACACACATACACATGTATGTATACATAAAACTTTTTTATATGTATATATTTGTCTAAGAGATTCTCATTACCAGATGTCTTCAAACACATAATAAATGGACAATTAAAGACCTTATGGTATAACAATAGGGAATTAATAGTATTTATCAAATACATGATAATCCTTGGAATTATCAAATGTCTGTAAATGACTGTTGGGAATGTTTTGTTAATAATTTATCTAAAATAACACACACACACATAAACAAATTGCTAACATAATTGATAGGTAGTTATGACTTCCTCATGAAAATACTTACTGGCATACAGGTGAACACAAGCCAACAGAACACTAGTTTGATAAATTATTAACTGACAGGACAGGAAGAGCTTTCTTCCATTAGTATGTGATGTCACAGCTCACCTGAGGCCACAGACTGTCTACTAAACAATTCCACTGCCTTCTGTAAAGTAAGAAAGACTACTCAAAACCTCACAGTACTTTTAACTCTTAATTGTAGACTGATAACACAGATGGCAAAACCAGGTAGAACCAAGAACCAGGTGACTAGATATAGATCAATCACTAATGCTCCTCAGCAAAATGTTACCTCTTGAAGCTTGTAATCACAACCAGTCTTGAGTAAAAACAAAAAACAAATAAAGACTTTGGCTCTCTCTATAAAGCCATGCTGTTTATGCATAAAGCATGCGTATTTGATACATAGTGAGTTTAAAAGCCTCAGACAACTTTAAAAAAATCTATTTTCCATTTCAATGTAAACATCTGGGAACAACACGGATCTTTTGCACAAACTTCATATTCAAAAACATAAAATGTTAATAAATTCTGAGTGATGCAGATTTAACTTTTGACTTCAACAGGTATAGGCTAATTTGTAACAAATAAAATTGCAAACGCACACCTAGGATGCCCATAAATGATGTCTAGGTAGGCAGCTCACGTGCCAAGTGGAGGTCTACAGGTACAGAAATAACGTAATTTACAGTGAGAATTCCTCTACAAGGACGTCGCATGAGGAGATATAATCACAGCTTTGATGCACACTGGCAAACGCGCAAATGACGCGCGCATTGAAATGCAATTAAATATCAGTGGAAACTTCCATTCCGTCAACTGACGCGCGCACATTCCTGTGGCAGACGCGCTGCTGGCGCACGTATCACTTACTCCAGCTCACATACAGTTGAGTAAAAAATCATTTAGTGTGTAAATCAGCATAGAGGGTAGTTACCGTAAAACTTTTCCGACTGCCTGAAGGACCATTTTACAGCTTAGTCCGTTTTTAGAAGACCTCTGTGAGAGCGCGCTCTCTCCGCTTATGGTGTGATCTCCGACCATGTTGTCAAAGTCCCGGTTTCAACTGCGATGAAGGATCTCTGCCTCTATACGCGATCATGAATCTGATAAAGTGAATCCAGACTTTGCTGTAATGTTGCTTGCAAAAACAATGCGTTTCTCCTTCAGCTCAACTTCTAGCCAATCAGACAAGGGGGAAGGAGGGGACAAGGAGCAATATTAGGAATGTAACACAAGTCGCGCTGCTGTGTTTCTCCTGCTGCAGAACTTCGAGCCAATCAGGGAACGGGTAGGAGGGGCCACAACTGGGTAAGAAGCAATATTAGGAAAGAACAGAACTCCATGTGACTGGCAGAATACATTGGACATGTGCTTGGTTTGTCTACAGCAAGAGTTTCCCCCAAAACAGCCTCTCAGTTTACACTACAATTACTATGTGGAACAAAGAGATATAATTTCTATAGTTATATTGGACTAATATAAAACAGGCATAATGGAATAAAAACTAATTTTGACATCAAGTGTATATATAAAGTGTTCAACTGCCTGATTGATAACTAAATACTTTTTATTTTTAACCATTCCAAAAAGGAAAAATACAGAAATAACATTAGGGTAGTTGACAATAACATTTCTGTTTTAGTTTTTGATTTAGGTCAGAACTGAACTATTTTTCTTTAAATCAGTTATAACCTTTACGAGACCTGCCGTTTAACAAATGTTTAATGTTGTTAATATAAAAATATTTACAGTATCAGCATCCATAACAGCAAAATAATGTTAAATCAGTTTCATATGGGGTACAGCAAGTCACACTTCAGGGCTATACCTCAACTTGTCATGTCAACAACCCATAAAACTTTTCTCTGCAGTGTCCTCAGGATGGTAAACACATGCAGTAAAACAAAGTAGTAAATACTGCTGATATTGTGCTGCAATTGAGGTTACGACAGTTTAATTTACAGTTTGCAGGCATGTTCATACTTGAAACTGGAAGGGTCGGTCTGGCCCCAGGACTAGTATTTTCATCTACAACATGCCAAGAAATACAAACACATGGTGGAGACTCACAGACACCCTGGCTGCGTGCATGGGCCCTCTTTAGCAGCTCTGTTTATTTATAGGCTATAGATTATCTGAATAAATAAACAGGCTGAATATATAGCATGCATACACATCCTCCTATATATAGGTCCCCACAGAATATAATAATGACAGTCACAAAGGTCTTTGCATTACCTACCATCTCATTAAGTTACCGATTGGTTCTTCCCATCTACAAAACACTAGAAGAAGCCATCAATCATTATTGTATAAGCCTTAAAAGGTCAGCCTAAAATAAATGCTGGAAAAAGCAGGAGAGTGTGTAAAGAAAGTGCTTTCTAAATTGAGGTCTGGACGTCAGGCTGTACGTGGAAGTGATGAAAATAATGAGGGGCTGTGTAAGCGGACAGGACGAGTGGGAGTAGATGGGCCTAACAGTGACTAAGAGCCTTCACAGGCTGCATTTGTCCAAGGGGGCAAAAAAATCAGGGGCAGGGAGGAAGACTGAGTCAGAACAGAAGTTTCTTTCATTGCCACTACAGGTGAAAGAAAATGGAAAGCGTGCTTGCGAAAGCAGTGACGCCAAAGTGTACATGGTATACGCCTTGAATGTTTTCTTAGCAACTTTAAGGTTTTAGGAATTTAAGATAGCCACCCGCCTTTTATCCCTCCAAGGACCAAAAATATCTTGAAATGATCTTGAGTCGATATTTTTAGTCACAAGGGACATTTAATTCTAACACTGTACCGGTAAAACCATTTTAAGTTGAAGTTAGGGCAATCAATGACTTAAAAGAACAGTACACAAAAGTGATGTACGGCAGAATGTTCAAACTATGTTTTATTACCAAGCTTCAAAAATCACCATTAAAGTAGTTCATACAACTTGTGAGCTATATGCCAAGCTTAATGCCATACAATAGCTCTGTGTGAAGAACAGAACTAATTTTATAACACTTTGTGAAAAAATACCATCCACTTTCACTAAATACAAAAATAAATAGAGTAAACACAAATGTTTTATTTTCAGGTGAACGATTTCTTTAAAATATGAGTGTAAACTGTGAAAATACACCTTAAAATAAAGTTAGACATACTAAAAATCTGTACCTTAAGGTCGTATTTATTTGAGCTGATCCCAAGTAAGTCAACTTCTCCAATGTAAACAAGGGAACACAAAGCTCTATGTGAGTTTCTGCGACAACCTTACAACTATTTACAAGAAACATCATTGAATATGGCCGTCCTTTGATCGCCTGAAAAGAACGAAGTACCTGTGGAAGATGTTCCAGAGAGAACCACGAGGGTTGTCAGGGCTGCAGAAATCAACTGACAAAACTTCCTCGGTCCCTGCCATTTTCACTACCCCTCAGAATATTCCTTACGAGCTGAACAACTGGTTCCTTACTCTACTTTGCTTAAGACTTCATCAAAAATAACCACAAACATCAATGTGGTCTGTCACCCCAGCAGTATGTTCTCTGAGAACTACACAGCCCTAGGGTAAAAAGAGCTTAAGTTTGCGGCTGTGGTCTTTGGATAAGTTCCTCTCTTGTCTGGTGCAGCTGATAAGAAGGTCTAGAGGAGGCCAAAACCATGTAGATTACTATGCCCTTGACTGGGAGATGAAGAATCAGGCAGTGTGCTATGGTGCAAATAACTGGACAGGCAGTATCCACCCAGAGAACAATAAGGAGCTCATAAGTTCTTTTGAGGGTCAGCAATTATTAAGACACTTCAAGAGGAAACAAGAAAACTTTCCCACAGTTGCAATCTAAATAAAAAATAAAAAATGATTTAATTTGACTAAAGATGTATTAACACTATTTGGCAACATATTACTTTTGAAAAATATTAAATTCATAAATATAGTTAATACAATAGCTTACATGAAATAATGAACAAGCTTTGGCGTTCAATAACCGTGGTTTAACCATGTTTATTTATTTCTACGCATTACATTTTGCAAGTTATAGAAATTAAAATCTATTAATGTATTACAAAGATCAGTTTGAACCTTTTATAGCAAATGTTTGTGTAACATTCTTCTGAAAGCACAACTAGAACATATTTTGTGCATTATATAATATGTCCAAGTGTTTGGTGTTGTGGGAACATTTTGGGATAATGTTTGTCTTTTCGGGGTATGTACTTTCGCTACTTTCCGGTACCAAAGAAAAAGAACAGCAGGAATGTGCCGATACATTGTTTAGACCCTGCGGAGCCATTTCCCGAGGCACTCGCACATACACAAACAGCTTTCCTGTGCTTTGTTTATGTGCTGCCTCAATAAGAAGCAGCCAAGCCTTTCTGTTCGAAGTGAAGCTGCAAGCACCTTCCTCAAATATTATTGTTAATAAAATTGGTGTTATACACTGCCTGGGAAAAGAATGCCTTGCTGGAGGAGATTAGACTAATGGAATGGCACACCTGCGTACTGAGGATCTATTTCATTTTAACAAGTGAGTTGAAATTTCAAAGCTCATATTTACCAGTCCTATTCGAATTCCAGGTACTAAATTTTACTGAAATGTAATAAAGAAATCAGTCAAACCCAAAACAGTCCTGTATACCCTCAGAACCACAGCAAAAATCAAAGTAACTATTAAGCTAAACAGCTTGATTACACAATTAACTTAATTTAATTTCCTAATTCGCCATAATTCCTGGTCTTACCGTGCTTAAGTTGGCTACTCTATGAGACAAACCCTATCACAATGAATTGTGGGTCTCATTCACTACAGAAAATTGTAGAAGTGCAAAAATAAGTCACTCTACACTTCAATGAGTGAGTGAATAAGAGAAGGGGACTTGTTCATGCTAACGAAAAATCTCATATCTATAATGCTGCTCAGAACTGCTTGGTTCTCAAGACACATGTACATTACTGTTCTGGGCCAGCTAGATTCATCTTGTTTTGTGTGGGTAACCGACACCTTGCTCGGACATCACAATGCAGTCTTAGGAAAAAAACGTAACACTACATACATGCACCTGTTTTTTCTACATAATCATATTCGCCAACTAGGTTTCAACACACCTTTGAGTGTATAAGAAGTATGTTTCTTGGAGAATTGTTTTACCATCCACTGGCAGTCCATCAGAAAGATCTCAACAGGAAGTTATGCAACTGTCTAGTACTTGCAATGTCTATCAACACAACGGCAAAACAACGCCCATGCAGGAGGTAGCTGGATGTTCTCTTGCTGTGCAACCCCAACCAAGATACTTTACGTACTATGATGCAAAACAATTGGGCAGATTCTGTGTGGCTGTATTAGTGTGTTTTAATAGCCAAAGCTTACTTTATCAATAAAGAGGGTTGTGACCTTCAAAACCTCATTTCAGCAGAAAGAGTTTGATAATACGATCCAAAGTTGGAGGTTACAACTGCACATCAGGCAACAACAATTAAGAATTGATAATGTTACTCAAAAACAATAACTTGTAACAATAACCTTTTATAATCACTTTTGTGGATGTAATGCAGATACTAAAATTAAAACAACCAATAAAAAATGTCTGTCATTTACAACATCATTAAAAAGCTAGTGTCTGACACAGCACTTGTTTCCTCTACATCTAACAGTCTAACACAAAGTTATACACACTTATTTAGCTCACAAAACAAGCCTATTAAGATCATTAACCTCACTATATATATATAACCTCTATATTTTACAGTGCATACAATGCATACAGGTTAGACTTAAACATTGTAATTTTCTTCTGATCTTTGAAAAAATTCATTAAATCCATTAAATATAAATAAAACCATTAAATATTACACATGTTTGGTACATGTGCATTTATTCATTAACATCTATTAACCCTTTACTGCCCTAGTTTGTACAAATAAAATGTCTTTAACTCTCTTACAAATGTTTGACAAGCATAAAAGGCATTTCTGGAGGTGTTACTTTTTTGTACACTTATTGTAAAGGACGGCTGAAATAGGAACACACTGCTTACTTTGTTCTCATAAGTGTAAGGGACAGGATAAGGTTTGGTTTAGAGGTGTGAGCTCAAAATGAGCTCCACCCAGACCAACTTACTGCACTATAAATCTAAACACTGCAAATTTTAGCATCAGTATGTCCCAAACGCCCATGAAAGAGTGTGAATATGCTAGACTACACTGACTGGCAAAGGACATTACGAACCAAGCACTGATGAGGAGAAATCTAATCGGTTGTAAGATATACATATACATATATATATCCGGCCCCGCAATATAGCCGGTACATTCTGGTTAAAGTCAACAGTTTAACTTAACGGTTGCTGATTATTCCAGGCAAAATATGCTATAAATCAAACCACCAGCCTCTCTCTACAGCCAGCACATCTATCATACTTGGTTTACCATGACACAGATACCAAAAATAGATCCATGCTAATGAATTCCACACCCTGGAGAACAACAAAGAGGATTTGTCTAGCACACACATTTTGCCGTCCAATCAAGTTTAGAGGCAGGTATCATTTTAGAAGAAAAGACATTGTAATCTAGTCTTCAGAAATGTTTTAAGCAGCTTTTGAAAAACACACAGACAAATATTGTTCATTGCCTCATTAAACAGCACCAACGGCTGTTTGTAGTTTTCTGTGTCCTGACCAGTGAAGCTGTTCTTTATTTTTGACAAAAAGCTTCAAGGTACTAGAAGGTCCTTGTCTCCTAGCATGCTCAACCACAGTGGCTCGAGGATGTTGAATTGAGGGACGTCTACAAAGTTACCACAAAAACCTATTAAGGCACTGCTTAATGTCATGAGCTTGGAATTATGTTATGCAACTTTCTCAGAGCAGTACTAAACAAAAAGGAACTTTGATGATCCCTTGAAAAAAAAAATGAAACAAACAAACAAAACAACATAATAGATTCTTCAAGNTTTATATATTTATATATATATATATATATATATATATATATATATATTATATAATCATATTTCTCAGAAGAAAAATAACTTATGAGCAGGACTATAGTCAGACATTTGGGACGTTTAAAGTCTTTGTGTGGCTGTAACAGAGGCAAGTGGAAACAGTGCTAGACCATAAAAACATGAAACAAAAGTCTACACCAGTTTATTCACTAACAGCTGCCATAAGAGTTGAGTTAGTACACAGTCTTCACCTTCTGTCCCAGTTTGATGACATCATTGGAGAGGTCAATGGCTCCACATTGCACCTCTCTGAATTTATGCTTGCAGAACTCAGCTATGACAAATGAGCTTTGGCAGCTACTCTCCCAAAATGCTCTGCGGCATATCTCTTCATTTCAGAGTGGAATCCTTCATCCCGATTTAAATCCCTCTGTTTTGTGTCCATCAGTTCTGCATAATAAATCTTAAAATTCTGATCTAGGTTTTGAATCTGGATAGAATGGCAATGCACACTAAAAATGTTTATTCCCTCATTGCACCTTAAAAAGCTCACAGGGAGGAAAGTGTAAGAACTCCCTGCTTCACCCACTTCCTGCCCTCAACGACACCCAAAACGAGGCGACGCGCCCACCCCAAACCCACAGCGGAAGAGAGGTAAATGTAGCATTTTATCAGCAGTTTGCTTTATTTGATCAAGAGATATGCGTTTTAGAAGGGCTGTATCTAATTGAATTTTACATATTAATTCCCAACCCATCTCATATTAAACTGTACAATACATATGCACTCATTAAAAATTTTACAAACTTGATTACTCAAACCAGGACATATTTTTGCTCCTTTTTACAGAGTGATGACACCGCACAACAATACCAAACCAACATATGGAAGAATGTTGGTGAACTCTAGTTTGACTACCGAAAAGGGCAAATATTATGGTTCAATGTTACAGCGCCATCTGCTGGGTGAGTTCTACGGCTTGTGTTAACCTGTGGTGCATTTAGGGAAATTTTCTTCATCGTTTTCCATTTATGTATACGTTTTCCATAATGTATACAAGTATACAATTCTGGACCTTAAGAAAAATATAAAAAATGTGCAATATAGAACCAGAGTCATGTGATACTTGTGTGTGACTTGTGTTTCCATTTCCTGAAAGCCTTCAGATTTAAAATATCTTGAACATAAACAAAAAATACTTTTATGAAATTGAAAAGTTGACGTCACTCACTGAAATAAGCCTGGAACATATTGAGGTCATTTAACAGTGTAGCATACTACAGTTTGAAATGTTATCATTTATTTTTGTTATTATTAAAAATATGCTCACATTATATTATTAAGTATATAACAGAATGGTAGCCAGTATAGACACTGACTCGGTGTGCCATTCATTATGAACACAGCCAGTGTTTCAAACTTGTGCACCTGTTGCTGTGAGCCTGGCAAAAAAGATCAAATTTCACTTTGACTCTCATTTTAATACAAGAAAATCGAACATAATACACATCTTGGGTAAAGCACTATGATGTTGTTAGGCCAAACAATTGAACTGATGTAACGCTGGATGCTGTGTTTTCTGTGCCGTGTCATTAATTCAAGGTAATTTAGCACAGCATCAACCCAGGAAACCTGCACCAACTTGAAACACTTTTATATAGCTTAAAGCTGTATGAACACAGCCAATTATGCCAATGATGTCCCAAACCTTATTAACAGCCAATCAGCTACCAGCTATGTTCCTTTCTGGCAGGTGGCTGACAGCACGTTGCCGAGACAAAAGCACAAGAGACTGTGTAGATATATTCCTAAATAGAAAAACAAGCTGAACCTGAACAGGGTGAGGACACCATGTGTCTTAGCAAGCCCAGGCAGGAGCAGGGAGTGTCATGAAATGAGGGAATATCAGAAATAACAACCACACTAAATGCATTTAAAGGAACCATGTGCTAAACTTCTGTAACACAATGTTTTGCTCAACTCCACATAGTTTGGTTAATAAAAAAGCTTATTACAAGACAAAGAATATTATAGAATATGTTCTGTGTAACAAATGCTAAATATAGTGTAAGAATGTCTCTGTAAGAAACAACTCAGATTACCCTAGCCACACTTTATCAATGTCCCGGCCACCATCCACAGCACTCTGTTAAGTTTTGCACAGTACCATTCTTATTTTCTTTAGAAAACGTAAATATCCATTCAAGTTGTTCAAGACAATTTCTGTCCTCTCTAAAATTCAATAGGCTTTTTAACTGACGTCAATGATAACTGACGCCCCTTGAATTACAAATTTGCATCAAGGTTCAGGTCAGGTCCATAAAAATTGAACTAATATTCTAACGTGCTAATGGCTGACATCATAACCTTGACGATTTCTGAATGGCCCATTGCTGCAGATTTGCTTCCATAAATGGTATTGATGGAGCGGGAGGAGCTTTGCATTGTGCATCCTGTTTTCCATGACACACAGAAATCACAAAAGCAATGCAGTGTAAACAGGACAAAATGAGGAAGAAATGCTAAGTCAGGAAGACTGGAAAACAATGGTCATCAAGGGAGCACTCTCCTCACATTGTAGTGCTGGGGACCGCTCTGCTCACTAATCCTTCAGGATGAGGGTTAGAATGGGAGACTGATGAAAGAGCTCATACAACAGGACCATCAACAGCAGCACTGCTGGATTACACAAGCATTAAATGGAGTGCATCCCACAGCTGGCTAACACGTATATAATATTCATATAATGCGGCACTCACTACAGGGGCTCTGGGTCAATATACTTGGTAAAGAACAGACACAGTAAATATGTGCATCGTATTTGCATGTGTGGTGAGTCAAGCTAAACATGCATGTTTCACAAAAATCATAATTCCAAGGCTGAGTTTAGCATAGCCTACACACTTGTAACACCAATAAAGAGATTTTAACAGTGTAAATACTTAAAATAATTGAAAGGGCATTATGGAATGCTGCTTATTTTGAGAAATCATACTAGCTTTCAGGTTCACTCATAAGGTAGTTTATCCAAATCTGTATAATAGGCCTACACATACAGATTCCAAGATGGCTTTGGTTCTCATGTGTGAAGCAAACAAAAAGTTTGTTCCCTTTTTCAAATTCTTAACACAAATGTGGCCTACACACTATCTGCAGGGGAGAGCAAGATATCAGTGCACAATGATTTAAGAATCACATTTTGCATTTTTACTTTTTCAGCTTTAGTTAGTGTATAATGTTGCTGTCTGAGCATAAAAAGATCAAAGTTACAACACTGAAAATTCACTGCAAAGGGAGATCATTCTCTTTAACAGATAGTAGTTTGCTTGTTATGAACTACAACGAACATCTCATAGGGACTATAACAAACAAGTTAAATAAACTAGCTTGCATATTCATGTCCCCATGAGGGGGACAAAGAAGAAGAGTTGGTGTAGTAGTGCAGCATGTTTCTGACAGACTGGGTAGAGGGGTGTAGCAATAAAGTAACATGTACAATAAAGCATGAACCTACTCTAGTTAACCCCAAAAATAAAATCAACACTTGGGTTCTTACACAAACCTTTCATCTCAAATTCTTATTAATGTTCTTATCCTCGCATAATGTCTGAACTGCTGCAGTCTATGAGGTAGGTTCTCAGTAAAAATGAGGGGGGGAACAAAATATTTGTATTTTGGTTAAAAGGGTATTTTTAACACCCTTTTAGAATCTTAAATACTGACCCATAACATTTCTCCTGCACTTCTGACAATGTTTAACTTTAAAGCAATACAGAGTGACCGTGGAGATGGCCCAATTTAAATCAACCTACGGAAGCTTTATGTTTTCTGTGAGTCTGTAGTTCCTGGGTCATGCCACCCTGAGACATACCCTAAAACCTTTGTGTCAGCAGCTAAGGTCCTTTATGGTGAAGGACGATGAGATGCACTTAAAGTGCATACTACATTTGTTGAGCATGTACATGTTTTTGTCATTAGATAATCATGTATTTTAATCAAATCATATTGTATACTGCTGAAAGGTGCGTTTAAAAGCTTACTTAGAGACTGTCTACATATTAAGCTAAAAAGGCGAAACTATAGCAACATTAACACCTGCCGGGGTTCACACTGCACGATTTTTAAAGTCACCAGAACACTGTTCTTCTCACATGGCACTACTGTTGGGCCATGTAGTTGCTAAAGTCTGCGCGTTACACAACGTATTAGCAATAAGGGGTCACACATTGCACAACTTTTCAATAGGAGGAATCGCCAACAACTCTGTCTGGTCTGTCAAACTTCATTTCAAAACCGGTGAAGTGATGCAGGAAATAACAAAAGATCACATGGGAGACAAAGTTCTCGCGAGA
Source organism: Botia almorhae (assembly GCA_036877575.1). Lineage (NCBI taxonomy): Eukaryota > Metazoa > Chordata > Actinopteri > Cypriniformes > Botiidae > Botia > Botia almorhae. The sequence goes on along the minus strand of JAZGTJ010000041.1, from coordinate 149,585 downwards.
GACTGAATTTCTTCCTGGTAAAAAGTTGAATTACAGCAATAAAGAGCATAAAAGAAAAATATGAAGGAGAGAAGGTTGGGGAGATGCGGCAGCAAGGATTGCCTGTTCTGTTCTGGGACTATGACTCCTTTCCCTAAATGTCCCCTTGCACTGTATCTTGCTCTCTCATTGGCTGTAGTTTGTAATCAATGTGAGTTTCAGTCAAAGCACATTTCACACTGCAGGACTCAGACAGTTCCAGATATTTACCATGCCAAATATCTCGCAGGCATCTGTGACACATGAGCAATTTTCACAAATCGCGTCTCTGCTAATGCATACAGCGTGATTGTCACTCACGTGAACAAAACCAATTTGCCTCCAATTTAAGACTTTTGTTGGCAATTTCTCAAAACTGTTGGCAGGTGAAAATCAGGGCTAAAATTGTGCAGCGTGAACCTGGCATAAGAAGTAATACAAAAGCTTATTTAGTTCCTCTTATCCCTTCTCACTGTGAGAAGGCCACTACAGGTCAACAACTTCCTGCCTCTTCTCCTGACACTGTCACGCTAATCTTATCTCAGACAGTCCGGCACGGTATGTGTATGTGTGTGTTACACCAGGTATAAAGTAATTGTAGTCTACTATGTGCACAAATAGATTACACGTACACATACAGCAGAGTTTAAATCCTGTCTGTGACCTCCAAGGTCAATCGGGTAAGAATTATACACAGGCAAGCTGGATTGATAATCTGAGCCATAGGGCTGCCCAATAGGTCCAAATTATCTAAATATTGTAAATATGCATATATTTTAATGGTTTGCATTAACTTTAAAACATCAGAAAGTGATGTATATTCAAAGTTAATGCAGGTACCGAAATGACTAAAACATGGTTATCACTTTCAGAGGTTGTGGTGATGCTTTCTTTTCCCAGAGAGAATGTAAAACATGTTGGTTATATCATTTTAAGTTTTTAAATTTATTTTAATATCATTTAAATACAAAACTTAAACTCCTGTATCACATATTGCATTATTTAGCAAGTTATCGCATATCACATTTTGTGGTGATATCATGTAGCACTACTGAGCAACCAAATGTTCCATCAAGAATAAAACGGGCCTTGAAAAGCTTACCTATCAAATGAGAAATCCCAACCCTGAAAGTTCTTCACAGACATCAGCTGATCTTAAAGAGCATTTCTGACGCCTGCATAATGTTGAATTTGTAGTGCTCCTTAAGTGCTCCTGTAATGCTCCTTAAGATCAGCTGATGCCTGTGAAGAACCTTCAGGGTTGGGATTTCTCTTTTGATAGCTAAGATTTTCAAGGCCCATTTTCTTCTTCCACCCTGATGATCCCACGGTACTGACTCGCATCTCAGCCTGCCTGACGGACATAACGTGTTGGATGAAGGACCATTACGTTCAACTCAACCATGCTAAAACAGAAGTGTTAGCCAACCTGTCTCTTCATTATAACTTTCCAATCCAGATTGATGGGGCAACCATTACTCCATCCAAGACGGTCAAAAGCCTTGGAGTAATAATTGACGATCAACTGAGCTTCTCTGACCACATCTCTAGAACCGCTCGTTCCTGCAGATTCGCTCTTTACAACATCAGGAAGGTCAGACCTATTCTATCGGAACATGCAGCACAACTCCTTGTTCAAGCTCTTGTTCTCTCCAGACTGGACTACTGCAATGCTCTTCTCGCAGGGCTTCCGGCTAGTACTATCAAACCCCTGCAGTTGATCCAGAACGTAGCAGCTAGTGGTTTTTAACAAAAGAGCACACATCACTTAACTTTTCATCCAGTTGCACTGGCTGCCAGTAGCTGCTTGCATCAAATTCAAGGCTCTGACTACTGGATTCGCACCTCCTTACCTGCTCTCACTTCTTCACATTTATGTGCCCTCCAGAATTATGTGCCCCTCAGCTAATGAACGTCGCCTTGTGGTTCCATCCCAAAGAGGGAAGAAATCACTTTCCCGAATCCCGGACTCTTACTTTCACTCTGCCCGGTTGGTGGAATGAACTACATAATTCTATCAGAACGGCTGAGTCACTAGCTGTTTTCAAGAAACGACTTAAAAACTAAACTAATCAACTAACACACCGCTACTACTTCTACTTCTTTTATTTAAAAAAAATGTTTGCTTCTTACACTGTGTCGGAATACCCAAGACCCTGTATATAGCACTTATTCATTGTTGCTCTTATAGTTGTTGAAATTGCTTCCTTGTCCTCATTTGTAAGTCGTTTGGATAAAAGCGTAAATGTAAATGTGTTACTCATCAGAGCAATTATCACCATTTCCATTGCTCAACAAACCAGTGGAGATACAAAAACACTGTACAGGTTTGAACATACAAGCTTTTAATTTCAAGACTTAACCTGTAACCAGCAGGCTACACCAGCACTTGTGAAACCTTTTCAGGATTGTAGGTGTTGTGGTCAAAACACTGCTTAGAAGACCTCTGAGATGGTGCCAGCAAGAGGGTCTTAGCAAGTCAGCTGCACCTCAGCTTGCACACGCACCCCTGCTCGCGGTGGATCTGTGGGGTATAGCAAAAGCCTGCAGGAAGCCTAATATAACACAAAACAATCCAATTAAAGCCTATTCCAGCTCCATACAAGGCAAAGACAAGCTTCAGCTGGCTTCTACTCTTCTCCCTCTCTCCCTCACTCCCTCTTTCTGACATAATTACTTTGCATTTTCCTCAATGCATTTAGGTATGCAAACCTAAAGTTTATCAGCTTCAAGCCTAGTTAAGCAACACTATAGCAAGACACTCACTAGCAATAATCCTTTCACGCTAACATGCAAGAAATGCACTGAGGTCACCCTGAAGGACATGCAAGACGAGAGAGGAAAAGGCGAAAAAAAGAAACTTGAGCGGTTTTTGACATGTGAAAGATACAAAACAGCAAGAAAGCAAATGCTAACTAAACGTGAATACCCCAGAAAATGACTTGACTAGTGCAGTTTTCTGTGTTGTATTGACATATGTTTTGACTGATATAGGTGTTTTAACAAAATGCTTGTTAGGGCTGTCAAAAGGGTTGAGAAATTATCTGAATAAATCAAAATGTATTTAAATTTTACATTTTATTTCAGCTAGGGAAATAACTACAAATAACAGTAAGGACATTTCTTGTTCTAGAGATTATGCAGTTAGCCAAAAATCCTTGGTACCTTAAAAAGAAAGTCTAGGTAAAGTCTAGGTTAATCCTGCTTAAAGTGCAATTTGTCAATGTTTTAGCATGTTGGTGACATCAAAGCTAACACACATTTAGAAAAGGCCACAACACTTCAAAAACGGATATTTTAAAACCACAGTAATCTTTTCTCTCTTTCTCTCTTTCTCTCTCTAACTTTAAACATGCAGCCTGTTCTACTGTTAGCAACTTCCTGTCTTCAGGATAACAAAGTAAATGACTTGATGAGACATAAAGAGAAAAAATAAGGAACAGATTATTATCCTCTCTTGTCTTTTTCTTCACCAGCATCTTCAGTATTCTTTTTTAAACTCTCTCTGTTTAGCTGGCTGGCTTCTATTAAAAGCACTGGGGCCTGCAGGGAGGTCTGAGCTGTGTGCTGATCTCCTTCTCTGTGCCCTGGCAAAGGGGACACATGTTCCCAACCAATGGCCACAGGCTGTAACTGTGACATCACAGAAATGACGTTGGAACAGGAAAGCGAGGGATGCAAGAACAGAGAGAGAAAAAGGGATGTCTGACTCACAGGCCTGGGCGTCAGCAGCTCACATGAGCAAGATGAGACAGCACATCTCTGTCTATAAGGCACATTCTTCATCCAGCATGGCCTCAAGATAAACAATTACAACACACTGTTTGAGGCTCAAATTCTACGCTTGTAAATTTACAATGTGAATGTAAATTTAAATTTACAAAATGTAATTCACAAATGTTAATGTTGACTGTTGTTTTTAATATAATGAAACTGTAAGGTAATTTGGGGCTGTTAAACTCCAAAAAAAAAAAAAAAAAAGGAACGCCATACTGTAAAACGCTGCCTTAATCTGTTATAAGAGAATATTATATGCATAAGTACACAATTAAAAAGAGTGCTGCGTGACTACCGTAATGCTATTGTACAGTAACAGTACAGTCGTCAAAGTGAACATTTAGTGAAATATCATGCAGTGAAATACATGTGTGGAACACTATGAAAGTAACAGCGTTATGACAGAGTTTTTATTTATAGATGAAGTGCTTCTTTAAGAAGCTCAGTGTGCATCTATGGAAACATACAGCTCAACAGCAGACAGATTGATTAATAAAGTGCATCTTAACCTATCTAAAAATCTTTCAAACCCTTTTACGATGGAAAAAAAACTGTCTGTGAGAATAAAAAGTGCAACAGTCAGAGAGGCAAACAGAGTCTAGCCACACCTAACTGAAGCTGTTTGACTTTACCACAACCTTAGATAACCAGAAGGTGTTTAGTTTCTGCTATGGTAACCGAAGATCAGAATTTGCATCCAAAATCTGCACTTTTTCTAAATGGTTCAAGTGCAGGTTTTTCGGGGAGTGTTGAGAGAAAAAGAAAAATCATTCAGATAAAAGAGTTAATCAGTTTATTTTCTATAGCTTACAGACAGGAAGTGTCAAAATTATGCATGCTATTTGTTCTGTTCTCTATATATGAAAGATATTCAAAAAGTTACATGTGTAAAAACAAGAGTTTTAACAAGAGTAAGTGTACTTTCACTTTCAGTTCATTCATAAACTTTTTTACAAGCCCAGTTATTTAAGTTATGAAACATACTGATGTAAGACTTCCTGGTTTATCTATTAGACCATAAAAAGAAACTGCTCTTAGCCTTCCTGACATTATGCAGCTCTGCTTTATCCAACTCAGTCTGATCCTGTCAATTAAGAGAAACATGCTCCCAACAGAACAGTCAATGGAAGAAAATGTCATTTTAAGCTGATCCAGGACCAGTTTCTAGCGCTCAAGATCAGGCCACAATGAATGAAGTGAATGAATAAAGTTTAATCACTAACCATTATAAGTAGGTTTTTCAAATCTTCAGATCAACACACCTTTCTGCAGTGTAGCCAATGGCATACATATTTTTACGTAACTGAATAATACTATGACATAGGCTTCAAACCATAGAATTTTGCAAAGCAAACACTTGCTTTACACAATATTTGTTCAAAAACACTTTTTAAAATAATAATTGATATCAGTCCACCACTCAAATTAAATACTGAAAGTATTCAAGCAGACTGTATATAGGTATGTGTAAACTCTAGCTGTCACACAAGCACCTTAGGCCCTGCATACCAGGCAGGGCTGTCATGTTTGGCTCACTGCTCCAGACCTCGCTTTTCCCTTCTTTGGACAGAACATGGGTGCTACATGGCTGTTTGTTTTACCTGCATGTGGAGGAAACTGTCAATTAATACCCATCACACTAACACAGACTCGCATCAGAGCAGAACAGACAACAGATCAGATCCACATGAAGGCACATGCGGCAGCAGTACTCTTTCTGTCTCTCTCAACCAACACTACATCTATGAGCCCATAATTGAGCCCAAGGAGGAGTGAGACCGGAGACAAGCTCTTCCATAAACATTCAGCTCGGTGCTGAGCTGGGAACTGAATGCCCCAAACTGCAGAATACAAAATGCCTACTTATTATCAGGGTCAAATGGAGGCATAACTTTAAACCTAGTAGGGGCATGCATTTTTGTGTCAGACAGTGATAAGATATTCAGATATTGCTGACCTCATATTACAGAAAAAAACACACAAACCCGGGCTGTCTTTTTGCTGTCTTTTGATGATCTAGATCTTTTGCTTCTAGATTATCCAGTTTAAACCCTAGATTTACATGAGACAGGAAGTCTAGTAGTATAAGCCTAAATACAGGTTTGAGAGTTCCTGGATTCGTATACTGGGCAAACCCCCAAAAATATCTTGGGTCAGTGGCTTTCTGATGGGTCACAGGCTCACAACCTACATATAGATGACAGGTTTTGATAGGGACACTGTCAGTAAAAAATAAAAACAGGGCTAAAAATAAAATAAAACATAGCTAAATACAAATAATAAAACAAAGCAAACCATATAACATTGTTTAGTTAAAACAAAGAAAGGCCTATTACTTTTTATATACCACAGAACAAATGGTATAGCAGAAATCTTAAAAATGTGGTGTCCAGGTCTGTTAAACATGCATTTCATTCCATTTGCTTTTAAACATACACACGTTCTTCCTGAGGACTACTCAACTGCCCAAACCTGTGCTAGCTGGAGCCACACCCTAACATCAGAGACAAGTACTGGACAACTGATAGTCTGCCACTCTTCTGTGTCAGGAGTGGGAGGTCTGAAATATGCAATTCTTCCAGCAAAACAAGGGAGACATATTTGGGCATGACAAGCTATTTGAGTGCCTTCATGCTAAAAGAGAAAACACAAACTTTGTCTATGGACTTTGTGGCTATTGTCACAAAGCCACAAAACTATGGCTATTGCCATAATTTTACAGTAGGTTTCAGATAGATAGCAACTGTTATAAAATAATAATTTGCTAATAGCTATCAATCTAATATAAGGCTATATGCTGAATGCTGTAACAGGAAGATGAATTTCCTTAATTAGGATCAATTTGCTAAAAAACAGTATCATAATTGCTTTTTGGTGTCCATTTGACAGCTTACTACCATAAACACTTAACCTAAAAGGGTGTCTGGTGGAAATATTCACATGCATTTCCAATAAGACGTCTGGAGACAGACACATAAGACATGTCACAGACATTATCGGTCATCCGTCAAATTTTGATGTGGGCTGACACAGGAATGTAAACCTGGGTCATACTGACGTTGAATGGCATTCCAAATATGTTCTAAAGTACAGAGCTTTCCAGTACAACGTACTCTGCTCCATGAGACAAGAAGCACTTGTGTAGATTTTGAAATGTAATATCACCTCAGCCTATCAGTATTATCTACCAAAGCAGAGTACACACTGCAGTGCAATGCGCCAAAGCCTAGCATCAAATCTGAAGATACAATTTAAAAAGACCCCATGAAATCCAAAATCGAAGTCCATGTCCAATAGCTTGGAGGCCATCTATATGTTATACGCTTCAACTAAAATGTGCTCTTCTAGTCATTTAATTTGGTCTCGAGAAAGTGTATCTGATTTAGAAGTCCAGCTCCAAGAACAAGCCGAAGAGTTACAATGTTACTTCAGCCAAGTTTCACAGTGGTGAAACTATGTAAAAAGTTCATGGGTATAAATGTAAATAGTTAAAACCACAAAGCCGAATAACTCACCACTGTGAAATCTTGTTAAAGGGGTCGTTGACTACTCTCCTTACTGTGGAGTTTTGAATAATTTATATATAATAATGTATATAATAATATAATTTTGAACCTCATAATATTATTATTAACACAAACTAATAAAATAACTTGGCCCATCAGAGGAACACGTCATGCAAGGAATTGTTCAAATCTACCACAAACATAAGCTCTTTTTCCTGTCAGTACTGAATTGAACACAGGCCATGGCCATTTGACACCTCTGCAGATGAAGGTTAGGATTCCTGCAGGAAGGGTTTAAAGGTCAAAAACTGGCACCAGTTTTAATGCGTCATTCTCATATATCTAAGGCAATGGTGGAAATCCTTACGGTATTATTTTGCATGGTGTTTTAAACAAACACGTCACAGATTATAGTAGAATCATAAAACCAGCCACTATAGCACCGATGATGACGATGATGATGGTAATGACAGCACGCTTCATATGCCAGCATCAGGCACGCAATCGGTTCAAACCGATGTAACACCATTGCGTCACAGTGACTGTAAACGCTACAGTTTAAACATGTTTCTGTTAAGCATCTAGACAAAACTCAACCGCTTTACTTTTAAGCTCAGTTAGACTTGGCGACAATTTGTACAACAAACGTGCAAATTTGACTCAGTGCGTCAAGTTAGTCCCACAAACACAGTCGTAGAGGTTTAGCGGCAGGAAGAGCGAAAATAAAAACAGTTACCAAACACCATACGGGCAAATACAACGTGTCAGTTAGTGCGAATAATAGCGATAATGCATCATCTTGTTCACTTACCCCATTAACCACTCCATTATGGTTGAGAGGGATAAATCCAACCAGAGGTGCCGTCCCCCTTTATTTATTCGGATAGCCCAAGCTAACCGTCTGGATCGGGTGTCTCTATTCTATCTGAGAGGTGTTTAATCTCCAGCACTTGTGTTCTGCGAATGAAAGTGCGCTAATAATGAGCGTGTGAGAGGTGACGGCGGGGCCGGTGGATCAGCTCCAGCTCTCCGATCAAGGACCGCATTGACTTTGACGTTTGGCGAAGGGTGGCAGAAGGATACTTTCTGTCTTGAATGGTCGTCTAAAGCTGCAGTAATCTCTCCGCTGCTGTCGGGGAGTATGGCCGCTCTCCAGTTTACCAAAGCATCATTCAAGAGACAGAGTATCGAATCTGCTCCTACCGGAACGTATTCGGGGCATGGAGCTCTTGCTAAGGTTGTAGGGCAACTGGAGTGACTGTTTTCAAGCTCTGCCATATACAGGAAATCCGGAAGTAAACACAGGTTCGATGCCGACCCCCTCTCTCCCGGGATGTGGTCGGCTCAAGGAGGAATGCTGGAACTTGTAGTTCTCCTGATAGCTCTAGCCTACACGCAGACGTAACTGAGCAGCGCGTTCTGCGTAATGATGTAATAATAAACGCACTGCCAGTTAGAAAAAGTCACGTTTAAGTGATTTTTTTGTCTTTTGATATATTTCTCAAAGCCCTTTAGTTAGATCCTTAATCAGATTTAAAGTCAGACTGTATGACGTAATAATTAAACTTATTAAAAATGTATTATTTAAAAATGTATGAAATTATTTATATATTTCTTTGGAATTTTGCCATCTGGCAGGCGCTACAGAGCCACAAATACCAGGACAACCAGACATAGAACAGTTTCTTTCCTCAGACAAGAATATTTAGTTAAACGAGCTATTGTATTAGGAATTAACCTATGATAAATGCGAAGAACACTTTCTATCTGTTCCTGTGCAAGTTTTGTTATTTTTAAACATTGCCATACATTGTAACAGAGCCTTTGTTACGGGAAAGTTTGTGATTACTATTTCAGTTCATTAATCCTTTGCAATGTTCCATAAAATCCATCAGATGGCGCTCAGTGTCACAGAAAGAAACGCATGCTCTGGTTTGTCAATGAATACTGAATGGAAAATTAATAGATTTTCGTTCTTGTGCTTTCTAAACTTTTTGGTTAATTGTTTAACTGTTGCTTGCAAATGTAATATCAAAAGCTACAGAATATGCATGAGATTTCTGAACACAATAAAATTATCAAACAAAACAATTTGACTTGGTGTGTGTTGCCAGTTAGGCTCTGTGGTCAAAACAATAGTTGGTGAAGTTTATATGCTGTTTTATGTCTTTGCTATACACATGAACAGACCTCCACTTAATTTAGGCTCTGCTGATTTCATAACACTGCATTGAGATTGAGGACAGAAACTGCTGTTAAGATTTCCTACAGGGGAATGATGACACCACACTCTTGGTGCCAGAACGGTGCACACAGGCAGCAAAAACAACCTGATTGGAAATGCAGAGCTGAATATAACACCTACAGGGCAGACAAGGTCGTTCCTGTGAGCCTTCTCAGTTCAGATCGATAAGAAAACATCTGAGCCAGCAGCCTGAGGTAACTGGGGGTGTTGAGTACAGCTTATTCAGATGCATGACCTCACCTCATCTCTGCATCCCATCTATCCCTTTCTATCATTCATAAACATTCAAAGACATGCATACACAAACACAAGCGCACTCATTCACACATACAAGTGCATGCATGCTCAAATGCTCAGATAAACACAGGATAATTTTAAAGAAATCAATGCTTTTGAAAAAAGCACGGATAAGAAGTGGTTCAAGGAACGGAAAATAAACCAAAATGGTAAACAAATGTTTCACAATATGTAACAGAAAAGCAAGAGTAATGGAAAAGCAAGATACATTTAAATATTTGCGGACTGAAATGCTAGTACTGGTTAAAGACTTACGTTAACCGTACTAAGGTTAGAGACCCCTGAATTGTTGAATTATGCATTATTGCAACAACAACTGTCCAGGCAGACAGGCAAATGCATGACATGCCAGGAATTGATTTTTGTTGTCAGTCCATTTTAATCTATAATACAACATCATTTCATAAATACTGTAAAGGAAAACATACTTCTTACTATCAAATATGATCATTTATTTTACCATTGCAATGACAAAGAATACAAGAAATTCTGTAGCTCTTAACAACTTCTGTTTTTTGTGATCCCTAACACAACATTGCAGCAAAGAAAGTAGAAAAAACAGATTGTTGTCTTGTCACTGGCAAAATTATTAGTAGGCCCTCAACAGGCCTACAATTGTCTCCACTGACCCTGAATGCTTGTACCTCAACCCACGGATGAACTGCAAACGCAAGCGGTCAAAATAACCCCCTACTTGCCATTAAAAAAAACCTTAAAAATCAGTATGTCCTGATCCTGACTTACCATACATTTTAACACCAATTACATCAGCTGGTCATTGATATGATTTATTTAAACATGCTGCAGTCTTTTCATTACCGTTTAATGGCTCTGTTAGGGTAATGACCCTGCAATGGTGTCTGATGATGCATGCTGACCATTGGTCCCCTCTGCGGAAGCTATAAGTTGTTGAGCTGAGCAGCAACATTATTATTTATTCATAAATGGTGGTTGTTGTGCAGGGCGCCATTAAAGGACATGAGACTTGAGATAGCATTGCATTACCTCCTCATACATAATGAATGGAACAAGGAAGGATCACTCTTTGCTGTAACTGCAAAAACAGATGCACTTCAGAAGTGTTTAAAGTGCTGTTGTGAAGGATTTAGAGACCAGACTAAATATGAAAGTGGTAGAACAAACAATTTGGAATCAGATTAAAGAATCAAAACTTTTTTGCTTTTTTAATTTTAATTTGACTTTTTTAATTAACATTTTTGGTCTAATTAAGCACAAAATTCTGAATAATGTAAGAATTTGTTCCATTTAGAAATCGTCCTTTTCAGATGACATCACTACATTGTCTTGCTCTTTAAGCTCCTCCACCATCCATCACTAGGCTCCATTCTGATGAAAAAGATCATCTTTTCTCATTGATTATTCTGTTTATTTTGGAAAATGTCTTATTGTGGAAATAAAATGGGTTGCAATCTGTGTTTTTGCAATCTGGCTTTGTTCACACTAATCAAACACACATCTGATTTGGATTTCAAATCTGGATTAACACTGTCCACACTGTCATTTTGCAAAGTGTTGAAGTCTGGTGCGTTTGCTCAGGTGGTGTGGTCCATTTATGTTTTTCTACAATGGTTGCTATAGTAATGATGTAATTGACTTCTTAAAGTAAGAAACTTTGTCATACAATACTTGAGAGAAGCTGTCAGTGCGGAAAGAGAGGATGGAAAACAGCTCACATCATCATGACATCTTAGAGGCGTTTTACGCATTCAAGCACATAATGTGTCCAAATCTCTTTCAGTCATTCACTAGTCAATACACTGAGAATAAGAGTGAGTAAAAATGAGTGTATTGAAACACACAAACGAAAACCTAAATCTGAGAACTGGGTTTCAAACCCTGCATTATTTTTTGCTGGTCACATTGCAGAGAACTAAAGAGATCTGAGTCGGAAGCACCAAAAAAGTGATATTTCTGCAGCCTGTCCAAAGACATGTGAAGACTTGAGGGGGAACCGAAATACAGCTCAAAAATATGCTATATATTATTATAGCCCTCTCACCACAACAACAATAATAAATAAATAAATAAACCCTCTCTGTTTCACTCTGTGTCAGTAATTACATAAGGAAAAAGTGTGGTCTAGAAACCACACTCTTGATCTAGAAACCAAGCCAAATCATAATTTACCTCATATCCTGTTGCACTTCATGGGCCTTTTTGCAAATATTAACATTTCCCAAAACATCTCCCAATCTATCAGCTGTTCTTTTCATGGATGTCATGACGCTGATATAGATATGCTTCTAATGAAGTATTTATTCATTCACAAATGAATGTCCTTTGTGTTCTCTATCCTTTGAAAAAAGTAGAACACTGAATAAGGTTATGTAAGTGAGAGGAGGGGTGGGAGGGTTCAGAAATGTTGTTTATTTTTAAGGCAGCATTAGTCACTTGCTCTAGATCATGGAATGGGAAGAAATGTCCTCATGACATAATCATTCTTTAACAGTTTCCATATAGAAGGTCTGGATCTGGGCGCCAGAGCTCCACATTATACTGTCACGTCTGGATGTAATCATATTTTCTCTTTATCTGCTGTTAACACACTCTCACGCACAGGTCCGCAAACACATGTAATCTTACACGCCGCTTTGTCATTGTAGATTAAATCTACTGAAAAATTCGAACTCTTTGATTAGTTGTGTGTAATGTACTTAAAAAGCAATACAGATAATAATAGTAATAACAGTTAATAAAGATAAATTATTTAAGATAATTATTAAAAGCAATACAGATAAGAAATAATAATACATTTTATGGAGTATGAAAATAATTAAGAGCAAATTTAAAAAAATCAAAGAAACAACAGGAAGGCCAGCTGGTTTGCTAGTCTTATAGCTAGTATAGGCTGTCTAGCAGGTCTTCCTGTCTAGCCAAGCTGGTCATAGCTTGTTTAAACTGGTCACCCATCCTGCCCAAGCTGTTGCACAACTGGTTTAAGTGTACCTCCCTGTCTGGCCAGCAAGAAGTCCAGCTAAAACCAACAAACCAGTTAAGACCAGTTTAGACATGTCTACTTTCAAATGGTCAAATTTTCCAGATATTTGGGGCGTAATGGCAAAAAGCAGCTTTATCTGACCTCTTACGATTTACTTTCCAAAAGATCGTCATTTGAAGATCATAAACCACTAAATATTGTATCAAAGCCAATACAGATGCAATATGATATAAGGTCCACAGACTGCACACTAACTTTTGGTTGCCCTGACAGCATTTGCACACTCTCTCCATTACTCTTACATTACTTAGTGTCCCTCTGCCAAATAAAGCCAGTGGATGATAATCTGTTGTGTGAATTATCTCATATCTCTCATACTCTCATCATTATGTCCTTTCCTAGTTACATTGTAACAAGGAATCTGACATGCAAAAGACAATTAGGCCTCGTAGATTTTAAACCACTCAGTCAGTCAAGTGCAGCTATAAATTTGAGCGCCTATGGTACCGTATGTGTGTGTGCGGCATCGCAACATCATCACGTGATTGGTCAGCTTCGGTAGTGCTGAGCTGTCTGAATGCACTTGCAGTTACTGATGTAAGAATCTTTTTTATCGATTACACAAAAACACCAACATGTATGATGATGAGCTACTACACAAACAGACAAACACATACTTCCTAAATTAGATCCTGACCATACAGAATAATAAACACAAATCTTAACCTGTCAAGTCTCTAAATAGAAAGCCTATAACAAAGCATCACAAATCAATCTCCTCCAAACAACACCCACCCCAGCAGCCTCTAACACTTAGCAATGAACGTCACTTATACACAATTAGATTTAGATGTTGATTGCAATGTTAATATTTGGGAATTAGCCCCAGTGCTCTAATCTGTTAGTGGTTATTGTTGTTTGTCTGCTCAGAGTGATTCAGCATCCTTTCTTTGTTCAATATTTAGCACAGAAGCAGTAAAAAATACAACAGCATTTTATTGCAGTATGTTTTTATAACTTTTGTATATTGTGATTGAAACTCAGCCTAAATCCAACAGGCTATATATACATATGTTTTATATATTTTTTTTATTAGCAGTTTCTTTAGTGACACCCCATATAGTGTGACAACCCACGCTGATATTCGGACAGGTTGTCTCAAAAATATATGTGCAAATACAGAAATGAACAAAAATAAACCCACCCACCAGAAATATTCTCTTAAGGTGAAAAGCGTTTAACGAGAGGAAAAAAAATAGCCCCAGTCTCCCAAATTAGTTACAGTGTATATCATTTTGAACATATATTTTTAAAGTATTTTTCTTTAATTGTGTAAATCTGGGAATGAGGAAAACAACCTTTAAACATTTTTTACACAAATGTCTGAGCACTTTTCTGTATGAAACCATCCACACTTCCACCATATGACTCAGACTTTCTGTAGTGTCTTTATTTCCTGTAAAGACCATTACCACACAGATTGCTGATGTGAGTCTCAGTAGGGAAGGTTCACACACTGCAGATTAACAGCAATCCCTCTTACCTTTTTGCCATATGCATCTGAACTTCACATTGACATATTTTTGATGACTAATTAGATTTTGATAGTCATATGTGCTGTTTTATGTCTATGCATAAATGCTTGAATCAACTTTTTGTGTTCCTGGGTGTTTCTGTAGCTCAGTCGGTAGGGCATTGTGCTAGCAAAGCAAAGGTTGTGGGTTCCCAGGGAGACATGCACTGACAAAAATGTAGAACGAGAACAAAATGTAAGTCGTTTTGGATAAAAGCATCTGCCAAATGCGTAAATGTTTTTGGTCACTACATCACTTTTACACCTGCAATTGTGTTATTTCATATTTCATAATAAAGAGTGTGTAGGTGTGTTCAATATTTTGACGCTGAAAAGCTGCCCAAGTTTTGTTCGGAATATATATAATGTACATGTAAACTAATATTTTAATCAGATTGCAAAGCTTATGGTATAAACAGTATTGTGAAAATATAAACAGTATTTTCATAATCTGCAATAAGATTCAATTCATTCTGGTTGACAAAAATGTGTGCACGTAGATAAGCATAACATAAGCTAGTATGTGCATTGTAGATCTTGAATAAAAAGCATAATTATTATTATTGTATGTGTGTGCACATTGTGTTTGCACGGAGACTCAGAGACATTGTTTTTTAAATAATATATTATTGCTCATTGCCAGAATGAAACCAATACAATAAATTAAAGCAACAATGCGTGAAACTTTAAATAAACCATTAAAACTGAATTACATTTCTTTTACACATGTATATGTAAATATGTCTAGATTTACAGTTTATTACATAGTGCTGCTGGATGCAGCTTGTCTTGTAGGTAGCCAGCCATTCTGAGCATGCTCAGTGCACAGTAGTGGGTCTGAGAATATCTCAGCTTGAACATATGCTTCATATTTTCACTCCTTTACATTGTAGATTAAAGTCTATAATACTGCATAATCACATTATTAAATGCAAATGCCCATATTACTTAATTTATAGCTAAATAGGACATTGGGCAATGACATGAAATAAATGTCGCACAGCAATTACGGCATCTTGAATTTGGGCATACATACATTTACCCCTCAGGCAGAAGGTAAGAAGTTACCCTTAAAGGCGTTGCCCTAATTTGCATCAAAATCAGCATAAACACACACTCATGCCATTTATTCATGTTTAATGCCTTTGTATGGTCATGCTAGAAAAATATTGTATGCTTCAATATTGTATGTCCTTCATTATGAACCATTGCTTGACATGTCGCTCTGTGAAGTCTTTGGTGTAAATGCATGTCTCGCATTCAGTAAGCTCTCCTAAAGTCCCTGGTTCTTCATCTCTGTAACCAGAGACTCCATCACTTCTTGTAAAAACAACAAACACCTATTGTTTTTTCTCAACTATGCTGTTTGCTGTCTTCAGTCATTTCACTGGGGTTACCGGACAAGACGGATTTGTTCTCATCTTTGTCATGACACCTCGATGACCTCCATGCTACCAGAGAAACTGGACTGCTTCCCGAGCTTCCCGAATTCCTCACTGCTTTGCGCTGTGTTAATACCCTCTTCAAACTCCATCTGGCAGCTGCGCCGCTTGTACTTTGTGTCCACTTGCGATACGCTACACACCACCACTTTTCCGTCCTCCAACCAGCTGTTCTGAAAGTCCCGTTGCTCCTGTATTTTGTCTCTGTGATGTACGCTGGTGCTGGAGGTGGCAGCTTGGCCACTGCAGCTAAAAGCCACATAGGCGGGACTGCTGCCAAAGTGCACAGAGCTCCCCAAAGACGTTCCAGATGGTGACAAATTAGAGCCAAAGAACCAAGGGCAGTCACCTGTGGGTGTGATGGGGGTGGTGGCTTGATTCGATCCTCTGTGCATAGTCCAAGCAGCAGATGAGCCCAGCGGCAAGCTGAGAAAAGAAGGTGTCTTTAAGTTGGTCTCACAAATGGAATCCTGGGGTCTTGTCCCACAGTTACTTTGGTTTAAATTGAGGGACAGTGTGGTAGCAGATAATCTCTCAAAGTTTCCATTTGCACGCCTCTCTCTTTGCTGGCTTATTCTAGACTTGCTATTCACATCTGTACATTGTGACTGTGCAGAGCTTGAAGAGTCCATCATTGAAGTGTGTTGACACATGTTATTGCTGTTCTTTAAGCTGTTGAGTCTGCAGAGCTTGGGTATAATTTCAGAGTCTGATGTTGAGAGATTAGAAGAAGATCTCTGGCTTTGTTCTGAGGAGTAGACAGACTTTATGTTGAGGGAGAAGGAGCACTTGAGCTTTCTGTTTTGAAGGACTCGCTCTGAGGACAGGTGAAGCGAGTTCAGGTCTTTCTGTAGTGAGACAGGTGATGGAGGCTTTGTGGTGATCTTTATAGGTTCTGGAGTCCTCTGTTCAGAGCAATTGTTCTCTGAACTCTGCTGCTCTGTGTTTTTGACCTCCAACGTCTCTTCTTGGTGCTTTGCTACTGACCTCATGGGGTCACAGGGGACACTCTTCTTCGCCTGCAAAGCTCTCTCGAACTCCAGCAGCTGACCCAAAAAGTTAAAGTTTGGAGATATTGATGGCCGACGATCCTTCACAAACCTAGAACATCAAACAGAAGTAATTATGCTTCCAGTAAAGACTACAAACTTAAAACAATAATCACTGTAACAGATTTTTCAAAATTATAAGATATAAATTTATATTTAATTAAATGTATAATTTATACATAAACGCACATGAACATACATGTCCATCCAAAATGCAACATATGCTGCAATAGTGCTGTTTTGCTTAATCAACAGACATCAATAGTGTGAATAAACATCAATGGAGAGTCAACAGAACTGCAGTTACCTATAGGCATCATCTGATGACAGGCTCATGGTTTTCATTATGTAAGCAATAGCGATGGTTGCAGAGCGGGATATGCCAGCCAAGCAGTGGACGATGACTCTGCAGTTCGACACCTTGGCTTTGTCTGTGGACAGACAGAAATGGCAAACTGGTCAAAAGCAGTTCGGCTGTTAAACTGCAGTCAAAGCATGAGGTGATCCCATTCGCACATCTCAAATGCTGACATCACTCATACCTCCCACAGCACTGCTGATACACACATTGTTTGTGTTAACCAAACATGTAGCTTTAATCATGACCGTAAGCTGAAAAGGTTCAGATTCCTCGTGACAAGTGTTCAATAAACCCTACTGCCTGTTCTGCATTAGCAAATCAGAATGCTGTAGACACACTATAGAATGCATATGGTAGATACACACTGTAGAATGCATACTGTAGACACACTATAGCACATATAGCAGATACTCACACTATAGAATAATATAACATTCTTACCAATAAACTCGTTGGTTTTCTCCAACCAAGGAAGCAGCTTCTCACAATAGCTGTCATTGACAGGAATGCGCATGAAGTGGTTGTCGCTGATGAAGTCAGGTTTGGGGCAGGTGTTACTGGCATTCAAAACATAGGTGATTCCATTTTCTGCCATCAGTTCCTGTTAAAAGTCAAAATTGGTTTAAAGGAAGTCCATGCTAAAATAACACGTTTAAATAATACAGCCAAATGGAGAATGATTGACAGATATGAAAAATATCTAAACAGACAGTTTCCGACACACAGTATTTTTATCTTCCTTTAGCCTAGATTCCAGTTGTATCTGTGTCTGCTTGTCATGCATGCCAAAGCTCTTTCAAGTGAGAGATGCAGAATGATGATATGTCAGGACAAAATATTTTGATGGTGAGTCTCTTGTCAGCTTGACAGGGCTAACATTTAAGTCGTTGTAAATGTTTTACTGGAATGCATTTTCTTTCCTGTTATCTAAAGTCTTAAGATATGATACAGTTCAGTGATTCTGTGGTATGCGCAAACACCCTCCAGGTAAAAGAAAAGTATTTTAGATTATCTAAAGATGTATGAGTTTGTTACGTCTTTGGGATGGCAATGGTTGAGTAAGAGTGAGAAATTGTTTAAAATTGATTTTGATAGGTGTATATTTGGGGTGCCTCTGGGCAGAGGTAATACAACACACCATGTAATAGGTTTTTATTTGTTTATGTTTCACTGACCTTATTGAGAACGTCTCTCTGGGAGCCCAGGTACAGGTGGGGCAGTATGCGGGTGGGGCCGATGTTGGCCACAGGGAGACAAGGTTGGGACAAGCTGAGGGGCAGAAGAGAGGCTGGTTTACTCTCACACAGATCAGGAAAACAGGATGAGAAAGCCACAAAGCCACCTGGAAAGGTTACAGAGAAGAACAAATTATTTAGGACAAATACAATCATAACATTTTCATTTTACTACATATAAACAAATGAAAAAGAAATGTAAATAACCAGAAAATATACTGTACTGTATTTTTCCCCCTTGAGTAATGTGTTTTTTTCCTTTTTTTTACACACGCATACTTTGCTGCAAATTCAATTACTTACAGTAAGATGGGTAAAATAGCAACAATGAAGGGGGTTTCCAAACATCCTTACCGACTGAATTACACATGAACCCCAAACACAAACTCCACAGGGGCTGAGAAGCCTTTCCGCCAGAAAAAACATCCTGTTGTTTCAATTCTGACTAAACCGAACTACAGTATCCAATAGCAATACAGTACATGACAAACTCACTAGGGCAAAAATTCATTTTCTTCTCAGAATATGTGGTAGAACATGTGGAGTATCTGGTAATTCCAGAGCACACAGACGTTTAGCCTTTTATTTAAATAAATTTGGTTTGTGTACTCAGCAACTTTGAAGTAACTAACAGATTTAGTTTATAACTATGTATAGCTCTGCTTATGGCAGCCTAATGACTTTAAATGCTGGGTTGCAATCCCCCCTTTATGAAAAGGAAATGGGAAAACCAATGGGTGGTGAAAGGCAAGTTCTGCCACTTTACAAGGCAGATAGTATGTCAGTGTCTGGTTCTCTGGTCTTTTGCTTCCTGAATGATCTCATCTCCTCTCTCTGGAACCAACATCACACTGTGGGAATGAGGCAGGCCACAAGAACACTGACACCCAATCAGATTTCACAGGAAACACACACACACACCATGACACGCATTCTTTCTGACATAGATCCAGCTTCCAGGCTATAGAGAACCGGTGTATTGCCAACAGTTCATAAAAACACCCACTTGCGTCCAAAAATTCATAAACAAGCCCTGACCTGTTTAACACACAAGTTATGCTCTTTGAGTGCCTTTTCCATTTTGAAACATATTTTCTACATTGTACTTTGTATTGTAAAGACAGCCTTTAATTGCTAACTAATTGCAATGAGCCTCCTCAATTAATAGTAGAGAAAACCAAAATGGCGGCTGTTCTCAGCGTTACCAAGGTTATGGACTCCTTTTACCAACAATAAACAGTCAACAATACGGCTTTTCTGTAAATACAAAAAAACAAGTTATATTCTGTCTGTTTTAGCAGGAGGAATTGGGTTATGTCTAACAAATTTTGTGAAGCATTAAAATCTTATAATGAATCTTGGTGAGAGTAGAACCTAACAACTTTTTGAACATCTTGAAACTGGGTTGTTACACCCTTCTTAGTATGTCATTAAAACGATGTTTCACTTTTATAAACAAAATATTTAAAATATATTTTCCATGATTGGGTGTACATACAAGAGCAAATAATACTTGGTTTAGTGCACTTCATCAAATGTTGCGTACTTCTTGTGTACACATGTGTACACCCACATATAAGCCTTCATTGAGGGGTCTTGCTGTTCTAATGAAGCCTACTTAAGGTCTCCTATCTTTTATTAGCCACAGATTACTTCAAACCTTTAAACAGCATCACATTAGTGCTGTGCAAATACACATTTAAATGACTCACATAGAGGCTGTGTAATGTTAAATGTTAAACCAAATAAAGGCATGAAAGGAACACATTGAACTGAAAGAAACATTCAACAATTGGTTTACATTTAAATGCTTATTTGGAGTCAGTACTTAGAATCTAAAAATCTGGGTCATGTTACCTCACACTCAAAATAAGGATGGTGGGCAGGGCAATGACATCACTCAGGATTGGTGCTTGACTTTGGCTGGATCATTTGTCTTGCACACACGAATGCATGCAAATAATTAAGGGAAACATTTGGAAGATGACTGCATTATGAAACAGAAAGAAAGAGAAGCTATAGTGCCTGAATACAAGCAGATGAGCTCAGAGACATGATGTAAGGGCTCTTAAGTAAACGCATGTGACTGGAGAGTGTTGACACAAAGGCACACTTATTCATTCCCTCATTAATTTATTCATTCATCAGTCCATTCATTTGTCCAGCCATCCATATATCTCTCTACCCATCCATTTCCAGTATTTATTAACTTAATGTACTCTCTCATTCACAGAAGACTGTTCTCTTCTGTGTAATGTTTACATGACATCATTCTGCAAGGCCATTAGCTATGCTGTGTAACCAGTGTTGAGTCAAACTAAACAGACCTGTTTTAAAGACCTTTTACACACTGAGTCACAGATGAGATCATGACCAGGTCTTGTCATGGAAAAAAGTGTCATTGTTACTCAAATTATACTGGTGTAACCTCAGGGCATTGGCTTATTGCCAAGAGTTTAACGAGCAACCATTAGCTACCTCAGTTTAGTTAAGAAGGTAAGCAGACATTGTTTGAATCTATACACTCTATTCCCTAGATAAAATGATTTTAAAAGCAGAACTTTAAAACAATATTCAAATCAGAGAAGTGTTTTGCTTCAGAGGTCGCACTATTCCAGCTGTGTGCCTGGCCCTTTAAGATCCAGCTCGGGTTGTCTGTTTCCAGCTATTAAAAGCAACCATCAAGCAGGATGACATCATTGCCTAACACGCGGGTGGCCAACAGGCTGTCTCTGGGCTGCTACTCTTTGAGACACACACACACATAGGTATATAGACTCACACACACATGTGCCACTGACTATAACTCTGTGTATAGGGTGACAATGACTGGGTGACTTGAGGTCCTACCATCCCTGGAACAATTATCCAGCTTTATGACATCACAGTCCAGTATGAAAGCCGGTTACCAGGCCAATAGCCCACTGAGATAGAGAGAGAGTGTAAGTGAAGAAGAGAATCCTAGCAGACATGAGCTTTAACTGAATTAGGGCAGACCTCGCGGTCCTGATGGATAACATTCCATAAGTGTGATGTCACTGTATCCTAGTGTACAGGGCCGGGCTGTCGGACAGGCAGTATCTGCTCTTAATGAACTGAGTTACTTGCCTGCCTACAGTACATGCGACTACCTCACTGAGACAAAATATTCTGTCATTATGTCATTAATGACAGTTTTGTCATTTGTGTTATTATAGTGTATATTAATACTAATAATCCTATAATATTATATTATGTTCTGCAAGTATGTTCTACACGTCAACAAATTCTGCACACTTTAAACAACCTCACAAAGTTCTACACATTCTTTTGCTCCTTACATGTTCATTAAACATTTTGCATATTTGATTATGCTACCAATAAGAGTATAGCACTTCCAGCTTCATTTAAAATTAAACGTTTCTCAAATGATTTTTTTGCAAAACTCAAAGTGCTTAACAGTGCATCATTTTGCACTGTGACTTGAATAATGATTGTATTCTACATGCCAAGTCTAAACAGTGTTGATGTGTAGTATCTTGCCATTTCAGCAACATGAACTAAAATATGCTTTGACTAGTCATGCGATTTGAACTGTTAGATTTCAGAATCTGATCTTTGGCAATAGCAGCACTAACCTTCCCTCCTTCAGTGCACAGTGACATCATGATCTCAGTCCCTGAAAATATCTTTATTGCTCCACATGGTGCACAAGAGTTACATTAACTCACTGTTTTCAATCAAGAGTAAAACAGTAAAACAATAAGTCAGTATAAACCTCCTTCTACTCTCTTTAGGAGCATATACTGGGATATTTTTTTTATTTCTGAAACAAATGGCAACCATTATAGCTGTGGAATACATGTCTAACCTAATTTTAGACATTCCCCTACTACCTTTATGCTCACTGCATAAAACAATGATTTTAAAACCACATAAAAGTCTCTGACAACTGATTGCATTGGCAGTGGAATAAAATAATGTACAAGTTGAATTTCTAATATGGCTAGCGCCTATTTACCTCCCTTAAGCAAATCAGTTAGGAGGACTATTGAATTAACGTTGTGGCATCTAATTAATATTCAGAAACCAAGCCACACCCCACACACGTTTTGTGTTGTTTTTACATCCCTGCAAGGAGAAGCTACATCTGTGCCTTTAAAAAATGAAATCGCATGCATAGTATCAGCCAGCCCTGTAATTTATGTGAGTGACGACTAAATAAAGATCTTTAGTATTTAGGACCATGCTTAGCAGAAGCTTACAACAAGCATGCTAAATTTGTTCAGAGGGACATGATACTCCAGCAAGTACAGACACATTCAGGCTGATGGTATAACACAATGCCATATTTCAAATCTCATTGTCATCAGGTTACCATACTTCTTCAGTTAATGTCAGCGCGTAACAAATGGGTGGCAATTAAAATGTGACCATTAAGCCAGTAAATCTTGATCTAAACGTTTCTTGAAAGTTTTGGCTATATATTATAACTCTATATAAAATGCAAAAGTATTGCAGCAAATTTGCTGACATTACTTTGCGGGAATGCCTTTAGTTCCCGTTTTGATAAAATATGCATACCCACAGTCATAAGGACCTGGGGCATATAAACAAAATAGTTACTAAAGATATGTAAAGTCTACTAAAGAAAAAAGTAAAGGGATATATATTTTGAAATGATACTTCTGTTGAAAAATTTCCCACACTTTGCATTCACTTTCAGTTCTTTCATAAAGGGCTGCACAATAGAATTTCTGTGTGTGCGAATTGTAACAAGGAAGAGTGTGTGACCAAGTATTTTATTGGAATTAAGCCAGTGACTGAAATTTACAACGTAACGGATTATTGACGAACCATGACCCTCATATATACACATGTTCACAAACGAATACTTGCCCATTGGTAAGGGCAATATTTTAAAAACCCACCTTGCATTACCTGACAACTGGTTCTACGTAAATGCAAAGCCCATGTCATTGTAACAAATCTTTTCCAACTCACCTCTCAGATCTCGTCCTTCCTTGATGCGCCTGACTCGCATCTTCAGCCTCATCTCGCTCTCGTGCATGTCTGTCCACAGCGGAGCAGGGATCACCAAGTCAACGGGCATCCAGGCAACACGGGGACTCAACCGGTCTATTTACCCACAGCAGAAAAAGTCTACCCGACACGCCTCGGAATCCGCCCTAGATAAATATTAGTGTAGATGTTCTCTCCAAAGATCAAGTTTATGCCGCTACAGCTATGCGCTCCTTGTGTTTTAATGCGTCTGCTCTCTTCTGACTTCAGCCGAGAGTGCTCCTGCCTCTCTATTGTTGAGCCGCCTTCCTCTCTCACCCTCCCTTTCTGTGAATGAGCGCACTGGCTGTGCTCTTGTGGGGCCTGTGTTCAGTAATAGCTCATGTTTAAGGCATGTAACCACATTCTTGACTCATCAGAAAACTATGCGGCCACTGAAGGGGCCAGCGTTGCACTTAGAGGGAAGAGCTTCTATCCTGCTGGACAACGCTGTGTAGTATGTTCGCGGGTGTTTTGCAACCAACAAAAAGGAACTGTTTGTTTTTGTGTGTTCAGCTTATCTGCTTGTTACAGTAATCATCGTTGCTGTTTACGTAATAAGCA
Organism: Botia almorhae; assembly: GCA_036877575.1. NCBI lineage: Eukaryota > Metazoa > Chordata > Actinopteri > Cypriniformes > Botiidae > Botia > Botia almorhae. The sequence goes on along the minus strand of JAZGTJ010000041.1, from coordinate 125,519 downwards.
AGTTATTATGATCTGCGTCCAGTCATTGGAAAGTCCATGTTGACTCACTCAGAACGTGTTGTCCTTGATTTGCCATTATTCAGTTTTAATCACAGCTGAGACTCATGTATTAGTCATTAGATCATATTAGCCGTTAATCATCTATACTGACATTATCAATGGGACCGAACCTTTTATCCTGCTTTATGAAAAACACGTCATCCTGTCTGATAATTGCTGACCTTTAATTCTGAAATATATAAAGTGCACAAAATGCTTTCTTTCACCGCCTTTTATGTTAAATTGCAAATTGTATTAAAAAAATATAAAAAAATATATTAAGGTGCATGCAAACAAAGTCGGTGTTGTTTGTTGTTTATTTGATGCACACGTTTAACTCGCTCACCGTCTCCCTATTGGCTGCGGTGCAGTGACTTTTTTCAAGGTTGCGCGTGTTGCCAGGTCGGTGAAACTGGAGAAGGCAAATTAGGGCCCTGCGGGTTGATGTTCCAGTTTTAATTGAGGGGCTTTTCACTGACCGGCCTGCACGTTTCTGTTGCCCCAGAGGTGTGAATTTGATTACTGCAGTGCTGGAAATAGGTGCGTGAATAAGGCGGCTATTTCTGATTGCTGAGGTGTTGAGAGAATATACTATAACTTTAATGCAGAAGCAATGACACTGACTTCTGGAAAATTGCCAGCAATCTTATCTTAATATAGGGCTTGATCTATAAACAAAATGCACACACAAATTCACAGAAAGATAATTCTTTAGGATTCAAAGGCTTTTTCCCTTAAGGGGATCTCATAAATGTTCCCATAAAGTCAAAATGCACTGGTATTACTATACTTGTGGGGACAACAATACTGAAAATGACAATACATTTTTACAGTAAATTATTTAATAAAAAGTTTTGCTGTTTTTTGGGTACAAATTTGTCACCAGTATAAGGTTTTTAAATTGTTTAGGTTGATCTGCAATTTTTTAAAAATGAGAAACGTGATAATTGCGACAATCTGTGCAGACCTAAGGAAACAAAGGTGCTGAGGCACACACACGGACACACATGCACGCGATACGTGCTGCCCAGCAACAGAGGACAATAATAAAAAATGTCACGTGAATTGTGTTTTCTCTTATCTGCAAAACTGAATGTAAAATCTGTAGTAACCACAAGATGTCAGTAGACTGACATAACTGATGTTTACCTAGCAACTGTTAAAGCACTCAAGTGGTTTGGTGAAGTAACTGTGTTTGAAATACAATACAAGCTTCCTGAATGCTTTGCAGTATATGCTGCACACTACAACTGCTACCTACAAATGTTATTTAAAAATATTATTATAAGAAGAGCATATAAACGGAACACACTATACATACAGCACCAACTTTTTATAGAAATTTTTTTTGCATTATTTTACAACTTTTAAAAATAAAATAATAATTAAATAATGTCTTAACATTTTACAGTCTGAAGAAAAGATATATTTAATATTGTGAGTGTAATTCAGGTTTTCAACTTTGACACAGGTCAAATTAAGCGCATTGCATTATGGGATACAGTTCTGTGTGAAGTGCATTCTATTGTATGCTGCACATTTAAACAAATCTTGTAGCTTATCCAGGTATTGGAGTAGTATGCTAGAATACAATTCTAAACATTGCTCATGTATTTCAATCAGGAGCTGTGATAAAATATAATGCAAAACCGTTGATTCAGTCTTTTAAACTATTAATTCAGTCATTTAATTTAAAGCAACAGTGCTCAGGTGGTGTGATTTTGTTTATTTCTCTGTGGTAAAAGCACGAGATGTGGGCAGAGAGGAGGTGTGGAAAGACAGGGTGCAAGGTTGAAGGGAAATAAATCATGCATACTTACACAGTGAGCTAACCTCAGTACATCTTTACATGCCTCTGCCAAAGACGCAGTCTTCACGCCACCCACCAGCTCCAGTGTGGGGCTTCACTTTAGTCTGCTAAAATATTACACACATTCAAAACAGAACATCTAATAAGCACCAAAACTTGGAGTACAAAAGGTACAATTTTCATAAGTCAGAAAAATATGTGTTTGGTAAAGAATGTGTTAGTGAGAGAGAGAGAGAGCTTGAGAAAAATGTATTCATCAACTAGATAAAAAATGTGCGATGTGGGTGTGCATGTGCTTCTGTGGATCACATGCTCTGAGAATCCATGAAAGTTCCATCACGTCCACCATCCCTCACCCCTCATAAGGCTGAGACACTCGGTACCATCTCATAATCTTTGCATGACATCAGTGCACCGCAATGCTGTACTGGTTTCTCTGTAGCTCTTCCGTCTGGCTCATCTGTTTAAATAACCAGAGCAGGTAAAAAGCTCAGTAGGAACCATCCAGTAAGAGTCTGTGTTGATGGAGCTGGTTGTTAAGGCTCTGGCAAACAAGCAATTAATATGTAATTCCAGCCGTGATGCGGCTTCCAGCCTCTCTCCTGTCATACCACAGTCGTGATGTAGTAGCCCAGAGAAGTGGCCTATCTTTTGAAATGTACACCCCTCTCGCCCCACTAATAAACCCCCCAACAGCTGCAAAAAAATCACCTCGGAGCTCCAGCGACAAGTGAGGTTTTGGCTGTGCCCTAATCTACCCCTAAGGGTCACTTGGAAGACATTTAAAGTGGATGTTGCTGGTAGCTTGGGGAATTTTTATGCGTCTTGTTGGGCTCTGTCAGTGCTTGCTGAAGGATGTGGTCATGTTTTGCTGTTAGACAGCAGTCACTATTAAAACACAGGCGTATGGCATGAAGCATGCTGCACCCAGGTATGTAAACACAGACACAAATAGTCAACACACATAGTTTATATGCGCGGCCCTGTTAAACTTATACTTTAAAAAGTGCAGTGTATCATTTCTGTGTCATATATGAAACTAAAAAGTATTGCAGAAACAAACAGGTTTCTTAATCATCCTCCTTGTCTGCCATTGGTTGGCAAACACATAGCAGCTTCTCAAAGAATGCTGGGCTGGTTGGAATGCTCATACAGAGCAATGGTTTGATAGCGCTACAGTCACAGTGCTATGCCTTTGGTGGAAATCAGCCTATGCAGCATGCTTATAATTATCACTGCATATTATGCTGAGTTGGAGGAAAGGATGTGTTACTGAGGTGGTAAAAAAACTCACTAGTCAAGGGGGTAATACAGTTCAACCCTTCAAGTGCCTGTGCCATACAACTTTATTACGTTGTTCTTAGGGTAAATTACAAATAGGTAAACAGTTTAACTAATGTTAACTACTTCAAGCTCATCAATTTTTTATTTTGCTGTGCTATGACAACAGTTGACCCAGGAAAATGGAAGTTTAAGCTAACGCTGAGCTCTGCTGTAGCTCCCCTTTGTGGCAAGGCTCTGTACAGAATTACTCAAAGTGGGACAGAAGTAAATCTCTCTGAAAAAACATGAATTTATTTGGTCAGTCGTTTATTTTACTTCAAACATGGTCCAAACAGAAATGTGTTTCAAACAAATGACATCTTTACGGCTGTTATTTAAATCACAGCGTTTAAAAAGGTTATCATCACTCATCACATTCACAATATGTGCATTGAAGAAAATGTGAACCAGAAGCAATAGAGAAAGCTTGGTGTGGGACAGAAAGAGCTCTGATTATATTCATATGTGAAGGAGAGGGAGTGATGTTTAGAGAGTGATGAATAGAAGGTCCACTCATAGAGACCTTGAATGTTTGTGTGTACAACCCCGTTACTTAGAGAAATAAACAGGGTATCTATTAGCAGTGATAAAGAATGCGTCTCTCAAACAGGATCTATGCACTCCAGATTTCTGACGCAATGGAACACATGAGAAAATAATATATATCACAGTGAGAGGAAACGTGTGTTCTGGAGTGAATGAGTGGACTCGGAAACCTCAGCTTGGAAGGATAGAGAGAGAGAGAGAGAGAGTTAAAGAATGAGAGAAAGAATACTGAGCAGCAATTCAGAAATGAAAACTAGGGCCAGACTGAACTGATTTGGGGGAACTTCTGGGGAATGATTTATATATTTAAAATATCATAAAAATACACACATTAAAAATAAATAATATGTTACAGTCAACCAGTAATTAAAAATAACCCAGGGGGTGATTAGGACCCCCATAAATGTTTAAGTTTACATTTGGAAAAGTTAATTTATAATTGACATGCCAACATAAGTGTTTCAGTCTGATTGATCTTTTCAGGTCCTCTGTATGAGATATGAACTAAATACTTGAATAATAACATCTAATACTCAAAAGGGACAATTAAAATAATGTTTATCTCTCACACACAGGACAGCACACAAAACAAACAAATAAATAACCAGATGGACAAACAAATAAAAAATAACCACAGCAACAAATTAAAAATACAAAACATTCCATATCCCATTGGATAACAGGGAAGCACTGATAGAATGAGCCTTAGCAAGGAAGCACTATTAAAAGCAAACAACAAGTTTCAAATGCTTTACAAATGGTCACCAACACAATGTTCTTCCTAAGCACAAGATTAGTTCTCAGAGGTCCACACGTTGTTGACTTTGACCACTCTTGTTGTACTTGAGTATGACGGCTTATGCCTTCCAGTTATTCTGTGTATGGAAATCTTGTTAAGAGAAAGGTGCGGCAGGGATAGATCGGTGTAGTTTTACTTTACTGCTACTGGCAGCTGTCGGGTGATTCTTGATTCCATTTTGAGACGGGATGATAACACTGTTTGTGTTGCCCGGGCGACTGCCATGATTAAAACACTGGGCCAACAAGATGCCTTGCGTGCATCGTGAATGTCAACAGATGCGCTTCTATTTCGGGCCAGAATAAGATAGACGAATCCAGATTCACTTACACATTCTAATGTGGCTTTAGTCTTGACAGTTCAACACTTTAATGGGGGGGGTTGCCCCACATCTAAACAGACCAATCACAGCACACCTGGAGCATGATACCTTTGACAGCTCTCTAAAACTGCATGGGATGTTTACCTCCAAATGAACTTCAATCTGGCAGCCATTTCCCCTCGTTCTGGCATGCTACCAAAGTGCTGTATATCGCAAGCTGTTTATTAGAACAAAAATTAACGTGTTACACCATGCCACATGTTATGCTGTCAATCAACAAAGTGACAGCTTGGTCAGCATGTGTCTGTTTCAAAGATCAATCTTCGACTCGGTGCCCCATGAGATTTCTTTAGTAACAAAATACATTTCATAGCTAGCAATAAATGATACAAACTGTATTAATAAACTAAACACTGAACCTTATGGACTTCAACACTATACAAAACTAGGATTATTCAATAACTCAGTAGTTTTGAAAAAGACTCTTAAGGGTTAAGGTTGATAAGAGATATGTTTACCAAAATATCAAAGTCTGACACCAGATTTTTATCCAAAATCAGTCACGCTGTGTTCATTAATTTTGTAGCTCAACATGCTTCATTAGTATCTATTCTTATTTCTCTTAAGGAGAAACATCTGAGACAAAGTTAATATTTAAATGAAACTTTCATTAATTCTCCAAAGTATTGAAAGAGGAAGCCTGAGTAATAATATGTCTCTCTGGGAATCATGCTGTTACATTTTAAAATTCAAAACCAGCAATAATAAATCCAATTTTTCTTATTCTGTCAGCTAATATGAGTCACTTTTGTTTCTTTAAAGACAGCTGAACTTTTAAATGATAAGTTGGTACTTAAAAGATTGAAAAGGCTTTTTAATCCCTTTTTATACACTTTCTGTATTTCTGACACACACACACACACACACACACACACACACACACACACACACACACAGAGAATATCTATATGGACTTTGATTTCAATATAAAACAATAGCAGATATAAATGTAAGGGTTTGATCACACTGCTGTAGTTCACTCAGGAGCACAGCGGGACATTCAGCTCAGCATGTGTTTCTCTTCAGACAGACTGAGAAGCAGTCAGCTCACTTTGGCCAAGAATCCAGAGAGTACTTGGTGTTACAACGCAGCAGATTATTTTTCTTCATAAGACATTTTCACGTTATGAGAAACAAGGGGAGAAAATATGATTTACAGTTTGAGGTTTGTTTTTTCTCTCCTTTTTTTCCCTTCTTGCTTTCTTAAAATTCATTGTACATTTGAGTCCTCAAAATATATATCTACTCCAATATTTAAAGATTTTGCAACATTTTCTCACAACAAAAACTATGTTTAAATTAGCAATGAAACGCTGAAGTCACCTTTTGCAACTAAGACTTAAAAATTAAGGGAGATTCTTTCCTTAAAAGATCAGAATCTTTTTTGCATTCTACATGAAGACCCTGCAGCAGCAAGCTGAGGGCTACAGCATTAATATGGTTGTGCTCCAGTTGGCACGGTGCCTCCCATATGCATGCATCCTCAACACTTTCTGAAGTGTGAGCCAGACATGGTAAAGAAGGAAGTAATGATGTAAAATGGTGGATAAATGGGCCAGAGATGACAGAAGACTGCATAAACGTCTTTAGTAGTGCAGGTGGAAAATTCAATCCAGTTTGGTGGTGGGAGGGAGGATCCATTGTGGTCTTGGGGAGTTGACATGGTGGCCCAGTTTCTGTGGCTAAGCATGTCTCCAGGAAACTGTGAGCAACATAACCATGTTGTTACAAAACAATGATGCTAAGAGACTTGAAAATGGGCTGAACGTGTGTGTGCACATTTTAATTTGTTCAGAGAAGTGAGCTAAATCTGACTGATATCTCTTTGGGATGTCCTCATTTATAACAAATATTATGAAAATAAAGATTATTATTATTAATATTATTATTAGGTTAGTTTGTAGTCATTTTATTTAGGTATATAAAACAACAACAGACGTCTGCAGTATGCCCCCACATAGATAACAGCGAAGAAGTTCAATATAATTTAAAGAAGTAAAATTACAGAAGTAAACTGAAACAAACTAAACAATAATTCACGTATAGCAATAATTCTAGTACAAATGCTCCATTTGCACTTGACAAATGGAGATTTCTCAGATTTGCTATGGCAAACAGACACTAAAGTGGTATCTTGCCACCTGGTGGCCATGTAGTGGCACTGCATCAGACAGCACCAAAAAAAGCTGTAGCAGAAATCATTTTTCGGCCAATTAAGGTCAGGCCCTATTAGCATGTGTCAAGAGAGATACCACAAGAATTGAAAGAGACTCCCATGGACAGTAAAGAACTGTGGTTTTAATATACCTCTTCCAGACTGACAGAAGATGAGCTGAGGGCAACTCCAAACAAACTCACCTGATCATCTGTAATCAACTCATCAGCTTCCTTCCTAATGAACAGAATCCCTGTGGTCTTCTGCAGTCCCACACAGAGACAAGCTCCTTTCACACGCTAATCGTCTCCCACCTTTCATTTTCTTTTCTTCTATCACTTCCCTTCGTCTCTCTCTTTCTTCCTTTTTGTTAAGATTTGTCATTTTCTTCTTTCCCTATACTTTAGAGGAAATTTAGAGCAAACGCACCAATAAAGAGAATCTGCTATGCAATGTATAGCATTCACTCGGGTTTGTTTTGTTATTTCATTACTGTTTCAATTTCCCATCATGTGAATCATCATACACAAAGCCTTCCATAATATCACCCAGCAGTTCCAGAAAATGGCCTCTTTGCGCATGGGGGAATTTGGTCCCCTGCAATAACATATTTTACACATACAAACTCTTGTACACACTTTTCACACTCCCCGACTGCCCTTTCTCTCCTTTCCCGCCAGCGAACTTTCACATCATTTCTGACAGTGCAAGTGATGCCAATGCATCAGTTTGTGTGAGAGCAGCACCGCAGCAGGTCCAGACAACAGTCAGCAGTCACTGTGGGGAGTCTGGAAGCCATTGAAAGTTGTCTGAGATCAGCTCTAAGCTGCCCTGCAGGCCACAGTGGCCTCAGTATTTAGTTTCAGTGTAAGCATGAGCGATGCTTCCTCAAGCCCAGATTCAGCAAGAACATTTCACCAGGGACTGAACACCCAAAATATGTATTAAATATGACGCGTAGGTCACAATAACCTTTATCAATGACTATATCCACAATGGCCTCTCAACCCTTATTTCATAATTATTCCCAGAAATTTGACTTAATACAGTTTTGATAGTTCAATAATGCCTTTTGTCTAATCTTGTACTATTAAATTATCACACACAATTACTTTGTGTGTTTTCTTTGTGTGTCATTCTGTAGTAAAACACCCAAGGCTAGTGTGTCTTTTAAATTACACTGACATGAAGTCTCATTATTTTATGAGTTTGCATCTACAGTGCAGTACATCATACCTCGGCCACAGAAACAACCTCAAAGTTAAAAATAAAAGCAAAAACTGTTCTGTGCAACTGAATCATGCACAGAACATGTCATATGTGACATCTCTTCAGCGTCAGAAAAAAAGTAAATCAATAACTAATGTCGGAGCGATTTTAAAAGGTCATACATTCATCATAAAAAGGCCTGCTGGTCTTAGCTGTCAAAGATCTTTGGTTCACGGTACCAGAGGCCCAGAGCCAGTGGAATATGTCCCTCGATGTGTCTTGCTGGTCTTTATTTTCCTCTCTCTCTCTCTCTCTCCCAGCATCCATCAGCCACACAGCCAAACCTTATTATAAACCAACATTCTCTGACATTTCACAGTATCTTATTTGAGCGTATTCCTGAGCTCTCTGTAAAGAGAGGCCTCAGGACTGTTTAGATCATTCTGATAAATGCAGGGCAGCTACAGCTGAGTGCAGTATCATGTAATTTATGCATCCCCTGCACAACGCAATGGCTGGTGGTCAGTCTTTATATATAATGGCAGCTGACTCGTGCCGGACCGTCTATTAATTCAGATTGTATTTAGAGTCCTAATGTGTGCCTGCTGCATTATGGACCGTCTGTGTTTCACAGTGTAGAGAAGACAGGGACTAGTTGTCACATGGAAAGGTGACACAAGGGCAATTTGTGTGCATCCCATTAACTATAAGATCCAATAACACAAAATTATGTTACAGTAAATGCACTCTATTTAAACTTCTTAACTATAATTATAACATTCACTACAACAATAAAACAGTACACATTTAGAGGAGTCAGTGTGGAGCAAGCGTTTTACGGGGGCAAGTGTCACAAGTGTTTCTAAAATTAAAAATGTATATTAAAGCTGCAATCAATAACTTTTAATGGGTTTAAAATGGACAAAAATCTATTACATAACAAATCAGTATTTAAAACTGCTTCCTTCCTTGTAGTAATATTTTATCATTTATGATTTAGCATAAATGTCAGTTTGACTTTATTCCTCTTTGCATTGATTACATTACATCCATCAGCAGAAAGAAGACACAGCTTCTATATTGAGTGTGTGCCTTTTACATTTGTGCGGTTTAATGAACTGCATGTATATCTTATGATTGCTTTACTATGAAAATTTTTCCAGAAGGTTATATATAATAGGCTTTTGTAATAGCAGGTTGTCCATACCCCTTTAGTGTGACAACAAAAATGTCTACGTGTTGACAATACACTGTCTTGCAACCATAGAATTGTTCAATGGTTTTACACTTTAAGGTATATGCCTATATTGAAATGGATAAAATATACGTACTCTGAAAAATATTCACTAGAATAAAAGTGTGACTGACCACTAGCCCCAGTCCACCTTACTCTAAACATAATTGTAACAAACCGATTTACAAAAGGCAAAAAGGATATTCAAGCTCTGATATGTGCTCTAGTATTTACTTTGTGTTTTAAAATCTGTTAACTGAAACAGATTTGTCTATTTATATGTCTCTAGTAAGGCAAAACAGCATTAGTCACAATGCTTAAAAAGAGATAGAAACTTGGCAGCTATCATTGGTTCATTGGTATCATTCAACATGTCCAGCCAAATCAACTTATGGGCATGACTTTGATAAAAACAATGTGAAATTCCATTCTATTATATGTCCAGGGCAGTGAATGCAGCTCTCCTCAGATAGTTAATGTGTTTTTGTATGGGTCTGCTGTGGTATAAATGCAACAGTCAGGCTGCTAGGTGAATGTTCTCTCACTCCAGGCTGAATTATTTAACCTCACTCTGATGTGCTCTGATGTCTTACTGAGAAAAACTGAGGTTTCTGAGGCATCAAAACTTTTCACACTCAAATCCCACACACCAGGAAAGGTATATTTTGACTACTAAAGCACACTGAGAAAAAAAGACTTGAGGCTATTTCAGTTTACAATATATATAAGTATTCTTGAAATATCTGTGTTTAAATAACAGAGCTATTGTGATTTCACTCTCCCTGTTCTTTTCTGAGGAAAATGTATGATTACGGGGTCATTGAATAAAAAGGGATGCTTTTCTATTGTTAAAGGGGAATGTTTAAGTTTATTGTTTTAAGATTTTAAGCATTATATTGGACAAAAATGTCTTAATAAATAAATTGCCTTGTGCTATGTTGGTTGGTTTATGGGGACATTCCATAGACATAATGGTTTTTCTACTGTTTTTTTTTCTTTTTTTCTTATTTTGTTCTACTGTTTATTTTAGCCCCCTACACTAACACTACCCTCAGATTTTGAAAAAAGATTCTATAATTCTATAATATTTATAAGCTTGTTTCCTAATGGGGACCTAAAAATGAGCCCACAAGGTCAACATTAACTGGTATTACTATACTAGGGGACATTGGGTCCCATAACATAGTGAATACACACATAGGCTGGGAAAAGAACAGAAAGGAAGATAAAAGAAAAATGTTTTTGTTGATGTGTTAAGAAAATTGTCTAAAATAATATATGAGTTGGTGTCAGTTGTTTTATTGTAAGTCGTTGTTTACACATATGTTCATGAGAGTGGAACGCCCCTACTAATATGACATAATATATGATAGCCGTGCGCAGTGTAGACTGTAAAAATTAGTTTTTTGTTGTTTTTTGCTAAACTCAGCAGAGGATGATATATTTATGAACACACACACAGACCTTTGCTACATCTGCAAAACGAGAATGCACACAAAAACAAAACAAAAAAGCAGAACAAAAAACAGACTTCAAAAAACAAAAAACAGACTTTAAAACCAGATGCTCTGATTCTACAGATCAGAAAATGCTAATAGTTGTCTTAACCAGCTGATGGCAGCCATACTCTTTGCTGTAAGATTTGCTGTAAGGACACACACACACACACACACACACAGTTACAAATGCAACACCTTAAAACATCAAATGTGATTGTATGTCATGTCATGTCATGTATTTAGCTCACAGCCTTATGTATAGAAAACATGATGTTCAGTTTCAATTAGGTTTCATTTTAAATTATCCAGAAGTAGAACGCTTCAATGAACTGTGACAGTATCATAATGTGTGATTTTATTCATTCATTATTTATTGATATACACCAGATTACATTGTATATTAAGTTGGCTTAAAAGGTGCATTGGCATTCAGCTAGTCTGGCAGAGAATGTGTCATATAGGATATAAAATGTAAATACTCTGAGGGACTATTCCTTCTCTTAGCAATTAACTCATCAACAGTGTAGATTATACAGATGCAAAGTCCCTTTGGGTTTAATATATCTTCTAAAAGAAAAATCAATTAAGAGATGTCAGGGTTTAATCACACTGTCAAGCCTTCCAAGAAACATCAAGCAGGCTTTTACCCCACGTTCTCCTCCATCCTGAAACCCCCCAAACACATTTAACGGTGCAATTCTGCCAGGTTTCACTTCACACAGAGAAATGAGAGAATATTGCTTTTGAGATTATCTAAATCCATGCTGGTGAAGGGTAAAGAAAGCACTGAGGTATAATGATGGGATGAGCATTTAGGTAGGAAATTACCAGTAGCTTTGGGACCATTGTGTTGAAAGGACGAAGAATTTTTAGTCATTTTGATGCCAGACGGCCTGGTTTCTTTATTTATTTATTTGTGGCAGGGAAAAGTAAATATCACAATGAACAGCTGCTCATACAAAAGAGGGGAATTAAGCAAGAGTGTGCAGGAGTTTTTCCTATCTGTACCGAGGAGAAAACATGACAAAAATCTGTGTTTGTATTTAATTTAACCCAGAACACTCACCAGATTCACACATCGCCGGGCATATTTACCCAGCTCTGTATGTGGTTTCTGTTACACAGAGTCTAAATAATTATGGCAAGAACTTAATGGCGTAAAAATGTTTATCGGGAGTGTTGTCTGAACTAGTTAAATTTAGCTGAGTGCTCACAAGAGCTGAAATCTGACTGATCTAGAAAACACAAAATTACTCACTCTCCTCAATTCTGTCCCCTCAAGGACTAGTTGAGTGACAGTGAGATGGCTGCTGCTCCATCTAAACTACTGTCATCTATCCAGCCTGTCACAGTATCAGCAATAATAAAGTAAACGAGAGCATCTAAAAATTTTAAACAGTCTCGGCATGGAAGAGTGTAGCACAGTGTGATTGGACCCTTCACAGTCAAGCAGCAGTGAAATGTCTATATGAATGAACGGAACCCTGTTGCGAACATTCCTGGTAATCAAACCCAAACGCTATGTTTTAATTGTTAGACTAAACATAACCTGTGAATAATGACTTTAATAATGTCCTTTGGTCTGCACAAAGCTACTCTTCAGAGGACTGTAGTGATTATAGTTTGAAGAAATATAGTGCATAGGTCATGTGAATTTTTTCTGATCCATGCCAGTCCTTGGTCACTTTAAACTGTCATTGTATGGCAAGAGCTGTATAACAACCTTTAACGGTTGTCTACTTTTGTTTTCCACGACATGACATTTTGTGAAATGACATAAGAGTGAGTAAATAATGACAGTTTTCATTTTTGCATAAACTGCTTCTTTAAATAAGCCATTCTCATTAAATGACACATCTGTTAAATGTGAGGAGATTTAGGGTGCTAGTTTGGGCCTCTGCATTAGGAATAGTCCAAACTAGTCTTCAGCCACTTTCAGTCTATAACTCAAGTCTAAAACTAAATACTGACCAGTTTTGACCACCTATCCAATTATTTTTTATACCTGTTTGTCTCAAAGCTCACACAAACACAAACAGACAGAGCCTTGGGGACTCGTAAGGGTCCCTGAAATGTCAACACATCCAACTTGGAGAATAATTTTCCTCAGGACTGGACAGGCTTCACACCTGTGCCCATTCGTGTATAGTGACAATTGTGTGGCTGTAGTGCTGGTCGAGAAAACCACAGGCCTTCAGGGCACAAAGACCATCCTCAGTTTGCCTGTCATGGGTTGCAGACAAACCGTGAGATCTAACAATGCCCAGGGGGTTCCTCATTTGCAGTATGGTTGACAGGGTTTGAGGGTTGTCTAGGGATGCAGAGTCTAGAAAGCTCAGGTTACCAACTGACTGTGATTTGGTGGGACCTTGACTGAAGCTTGTATTTAGTCTGATCTAACTAGACAGTCCTCAGTAGAAAGCAGATCTCTTTTACTTACAAGATGAAGTGTGTCACTTTTCTGGCACCAAATATATTTGGAAAAAATCCTATTTCCCTCCTCCCTGTTATTCATTGGACACACAGATAGCCTCACCCCTAACTCATGCCTACTTTAGCTTATCACTGCATAACCTAATGTAAACCTGAACAGAATTTCCCACTTTATTTAAAATTAACACAACAAACATGCCGTGGCTGTCTTCAGTCACCCAACCACAGCATAAGATGCTGTTAAAAAGTACTTTTGACATTAAAAAAAGAAAAAAGCGAATTTAAAGAGCACAGATCCAAATTATACAAACAGGCCATTCACAGCAAGAAACAACAGGCTGAACTGAATCCTCATTCACTCCGGCTTGTGAGCAATCTTACCAGTTCACAAGAACAAAAGGCATCCTACAACAATTCCCAAGATTCAGACTTACATACTCTCTAATCCTCGCCATTGAATTACATCACAGAGACCATTGAAAAAACAATTGGCAAGCGTGTTATTCCGTCATTACAATGTTAAATGGGGAGCTGGCTCTGTTGAGGTGGCGCAGATGCTGGCAGAAGACTTTGGAAGCTGACTTCAAGGACTTTCTTATCACTCTCAGCACAGGTAGTTTGGTTTCAGCTTTCCTTTTTCAGCTCTCACATCATGTTCTTTCGGTATGGGGAATAGCAAATTCCAACAGGAGCCTGCGCTGTCCTTCTCACATGTACCACCATAGAGAGTGATTAAATGAGAAATGGTAGCAATCTCTCCCTCTCTCATTCTCTCTACCCTTTCTCTCTTCCCCTGACCCCAAAACGCATTAACAAATCATAAGATCGTTATCTGTCTCATTCTGTCTGTGTGTATCCTCCTGGGAGGGTGACCAGGGGCCGAGATTCATTTGTAGTTTCGCTGATTGTGTCCAAGGCTCTCAGATATTGCTGTAAATATTGCAAAAGCTGTAACGTTTATGAGGCATCAAACAGCAATTATACACAAAGAGCACCAAACAGGTCTGGATCAAAATTACAGCATTTGCTCCTTAAGATCATTTCTGAGGAAAACAAGAGCTGAGTCTGAATACACAGGCTCAGATTTGGACTTGAGTATCATTTTAGGCCGGCCACCTGCATCCACTGAACTCGCTCTGTCCGGAAATGATCTCATTTGAGATTCACCACACGCTTCAGCGAGGGAATCGCACAAGACAAAGTTTCACTTGTTTTATCTTTAGATTTGAGGGTCTGACCGAGGGCCAGATGGTCCGTTAGCTTGACAGAGACTAAAATTCGAGCTGCCTGCCGCTGCTTATTAACTTCAGCACAACATATTCTACGATTTAAGAGATACTTATTTACATATCTATAGCATTTGAGACCTGCTTTGACCCTTACCATGTTACCATGTGTGCCAAAAGTATTCGCTCACCCAACTAAATAATTGAATTCAGGTGTTCCAATCACTTCCATGGCCACAGGTGTATAAAGACCTAGACATGCAGACTGCTTCTACAAACATTTGTGAAAGAATGGGCCGCTCTCAGGAGCTCAGTGAATTCCAGCGTGGTACTGTGATAGGATGCCACCTGTGCAACAAGTCCAGTCGTGAAATTTTCTCGCTACTAAATATTCAACAGTCAACTGTCAGTGGTATTATAACAAAGTGGAAGTGATTGGGAATGACAGCAACTCAGTCACAAAGTAGTAGGCCACGTAAAACGACAGAGCGGGGTAAGCGAATGCTGAGGCGCATAGTGTGCAGAGGTCGCCAACTTTCTGCAGAGTCAATCGCTACAGACCTCCAAAGTTCATGTGGCCTTCAGATTAGCTCAAAAACAGTGCGTAAAGAGCTTCATGGAATGGGTTTCTATAGTCGAGCAGCTGCATCCAAGCAATACATCACCAAGTGCAATGCAAAGCGTCGGATGCAGTGGTGTAAAGCACGCCACCACTGGACTCTAGAGCAGTGAAGACACGTTCACTGGAGTGACGAATCACGCTTCTCCATCTGGCAATCTGATTCTGGGATTGGCAGTTGCCAGGAGAACAGTACTTGTCTGACTGCATTGTGCCAACTGTGAAGTTTGGTAGAGGGGGGATTATGGTGTGGGGTTATTTTTCAGGAGCTGGGCTTGACCCCTTAGTTCCAGTGAATGGAACTCTGAATGCTTCAGCATACCAAGAGATTTTGGACAATTCCATGCTCCCAACTTTGTGGGAACAGTTTGGGTATGGCCCCTTCCTGTTCCAACATGACTGCGCAGCAGTGCACAAAGCAGTTTGGTTTGGAAGAACTTGACTGGCCTGCACAGAGTCCTGACCTCAACCCGATAGAACACCTTTGGGATGACTGCGAGCCAGGCCTTCTCGTGTCTGACCTCACAAATGCACTTCTGGAAGAATGGTTAAAAAAAGTTACTGAGTACGTTTTTGTATTTAGAATCCACACAGGATAGGCATTGTTATTTAGCTAGGATTTGAAAATTGTGACAGAATTTTTCTAAAATGGCTTCAGGAATTCTTTGAAGGGGGAGTGCTTAAGGAAGTTATCAAGTATATCTTTACAATGAAGTGGAACGCAGCCCCTGTAAGAATTAAGTACTAGAATTGCTATTGCCACTGTGACACATAAATGCATTCAAGATTTTCATTTGATCTTTGGAATCACTGGAATCTTTCCGGTGATCTTGGCACTGCTAGCATCATGTTCTACAAGCTGAGCTACAGGAACCCTTAACAATCAATGTTTAATTTAGACAGCATTTTTTGCTCAAATTGTGTTGTGCTACAGCTGTCTGTGGGAGTGACCATTACCAAGTTTTGAGGCACTGCAGAATTTGTTGTCTGTCACATTATGTGTGTTCACACCGTGTGTTATACTGTTTGACAGCCTCTCTTTTTAGGCCTTAGGGAGAGGATTATCTCTATCTATTCTCTTTCACTCCTTTCCTCTCTCTCACTCTGAAACCTATTGCAAGCAACACCATACTCTCAAACAATTATAGAACCAGGTTGACAAAAACAAACCCCTCTCCATTTAGAAAGGCAAACTGACAATAATGAGATTATGGCATCTTAGACTGGGGATAATTTCCCCTGCAGAAGGCTAAATCATACACACTGAAATCATATTTGCTTAAGATGTTTAACAAAGCCCTGCAAATTAGAACCGCGCTCAGAGCAGAAACAAAGTGCCTCCTTTCTCTCAGTTTTGCTGGTGTTTTGTCAAAGCATGGAGTGGGTGTTTAAGTTTTCCCAGAGTCACACTGGAGCTAAATTTAAGTGTGCTGAATCTAGTTCTCAGCAGCGACTGAGCCCTCACCCCTCTGCCAATCACAGCACCCGCATCCCCACGGGTGATGCGAGCACAATGTGATGCTTCTGTCTCTATAGTTTACTCTACTCATCTGTAAATGTGTTCAAATATTTATCAAACTAATGTTGATAACAGCAGTAAATGTGTAAACACTTAACAGGAAGTAATAAAGCTCATTTACTGCCTCAGAACATAACCTCAGGAGCTGTTAAACCTT
Organism: Botia almorhae; assembly: GCA_036877575.1. Classification (NCBI taxonomy): domain Eukaryota; kingdom Metazoa; phylum Chordata; class Actinopteri; order Cypriniformes; family Botiidae; genus Botia; species Botia almorhae. The sequence goes on along the minus strand of JAZGTJ010000041.1, from coordinate 108,569 downwards.
CCACCAGCTAGCTGCTAACCATCAAAAGTAGCTTTTAATCATACTTATTCCTGATAATACCTGTGAAATTTTTGTATTTAATAATCATTGTGTATCAGATAGTTCTAATGCAGTGGTGTGTCAATCATACAGCTGTGTTCTTTGTTATTTGTCTGTCTAAAGATTAAAAAGAATGTCTCACCCACATTTGTTAATCCCCCTTTTTTCAATGACTATATTTAAATTTGAGAAAACCTTTAAATTATTTGAAACCTTTTAGAATGAGTTGCTAGTTATACTACCTATTTTATTTATTTAAATAATTTGAAATCCTTTTTATTTGATGTTCTCAGTGCTAGTTATACTACTTTCTGTTCAATCATAATTCTCTGGGTTCTTTAAAAATCCTTAAACTTCTCACAGGTAATCTTAAAAAGGGGTTATTCAGAAACTGGAGACTTGTGAACTGACAATCTCACTATTGCTATTATGTCAATAAGGAAACCACTTAACCACTTAAATCGTTGTCCAGAATTATTGAAAATCCATCTGGGGTTCCTCAGACATTTTCGTAGCTATCCATACCTGTTCTTAAATCTTGGCATTGTTTGCTTGTGTTAATGTTCTAACCCAGCTAACAAGGAACGTTGGTTAACCTCAAGGGTCTCTGAAAGTTATCGAAAGCATTCTTGCATTAACATTAGTTACTTTTTTAACATTATATAGCATATCTATCAAAAATGTTATTAGTTGTTGTTAGTGGAACACAAAAATGTAGCAAAATTAATTAAAGTTTAAATAATGTTCTTATAACCAAGCAATTATAATAAAGCGTCTAAAAAACTGGATGTTTTGAAAGTTTCTAAGTAACATTTTTAATGTTTGTTTTACTTAAAGGAAACATTAGAGATACATTCTTACAACCTAAAAGTGTTCTTACAACCTAAAAGTTGAAATGTTGTTTGTTTTTTCCTCTGGTAAATGGATGAGGTGCGGGTGGTGGATAAATAATTCATTTCCTCTGTTGGTTTTATATCAGCCAAAGAAAAGAAAATAAAGCATGTGGGATGGGTTCCAGTCCAGATTGCTTTTCAGCTTAATTTCTGGGTAGTCAGCAATTTGCTTGAAATACATTTGCACATTCCAAAGAGACTGTTGAAAAAAACTGTTGCTTAAAGGAGCCAGAATACAATTGTCAATTCACCAACACACTTTGCACTGCATAGGAAATGAAAGAATCTTTTAATGCGAAAGATGCTAGTCACATAAAATGAGCTTTACAGGAAATGCTGTATAAGCAGCTGTCTGGTTTGATCACAGTGAATGTTTACATTCAGCTAATATCAGCACTTTTATCTCAAATAATCAGATAATAGTAAATAGTGAAGATAAAAGTCTTCATCTCAAAGTTTTCTGAATGTTATCATTGTAATCAAGATCAATGTCACAGAAGTGCACCTTTAGTTTAACTGAACTGATCTCTAAAAATGTGCTCATGGATCATAATTTTAAGTTAGTTCAAGTTAGTAAGGGCTGATGTCCAAGCGGATGAGTTGTTTATTTGATCATTTACGTATTTAAGTATTTTCTCTATTCACAGGTCTGAAAAGGTAAAGAATATTGTTGAGTTTTACATTGACTAAGACAAGCCTGCTGCTGAAAAATAGGTAATGCTCCCACATGCTTTCTTTTCTTTGGCTGATATAAAACCAACAGAGGAAATATATTATTTATCCACCACCAACCAACACTTTTAGGTTGTAAGAATGTATCTCTAATGTTTCCTTTAACAAACATTAAAAATGTTACTTAGAAATTTTTAAAACATACAGTTTTAGATGCTTTATTGCAACTGCTTGGTTATAAGAACATTATTTAAACTTTAATTAATTTTGCAACATTTTTAAAGTGAGGCTTCATCGCCTCACCAGATCCATAAATTAGCCTCAGAGAAAACTGGTCCTAGAAACCAACACCAGTGATGTCATGAGACTTTTTCTTACAAAATAACAGTTAAAAGCATCACCCAGCTGGAACACAGAGGCTTTTTCTTATCTTCTATAAGCTGTGGGGGGTATGAGACTAACACTTTAACTGCCAGTCAGTTCTCCCGTTTAAAAAAATAACAGCAAGAGGTTCAGTGTTAGATAAGTACAGCTCCGTAGCTTACAGGAAAAGCCCCTAAAAACCACTTTAAAAGCGGGCAGGCCAGATGAGACATAAAGAAGCTGAGCGTGTAAAAAACTTTGAGAGACTCTATAAACGTTTATAAATCGAAAGAGACTAACTTTGAGCAGTTAATCTTTTCTTTCTGCTCTTCTTAGAAAGCACATATAAAGAAATACATATATGGATGGTCCTCAAAGCCTGAGTCAGATTTGAACTCCAACTCGGGTCTGACCTCAGGGACACCCCAGAGTTTTAAAGGCTCTCTGAGAGTGCTTGGATCTGCAATGTGCAGTGACCGAAGAAAAGTCTGGAACTTCAGCTGTAAATTCAGTCAATGCACCAGCAGGACAGAATAATCCCATAAATGAAAAAGGTTTCAAATATAAGCCTGTTTCTGTCTAGAGAATCTCATTACAAATCACTTTTGTGGAATCACATTTGTTCTCAAATTCATTTGCTATCAAATCCACTTTGCCCAAAAATGTCCTGCAACATAATATAAGAAGTCTTATATGTTCCAATCCTTCTTGTGTGCAGCTTTACAGTAAGGCTTGACCTAATGAAACATGGGGGTGGATACAAAATTCTATGCATTTGATCTTGGGAGATTAAGGATTGTGTGTTGCTCGTCATTATAATCTTTGGGGTGTTACATTATGTCAAGTGATCTGACATCTGATGTACTTTCATAAAAAAGCAAACAAGAAATATTCATGAACAGAAAGGCATAAACGGTAAAAGGTGGGCGGGATCAGAGAAGTGGGACACTACCCAGAAGGCCAATGCAATCCCTAAGCAACTGATAGTATCTAGTTCCATTTGTCTCTGCTCTGGACTGCACCACACACTTCTCCTCTGAGGTGATTCTGCCCATCTGTATCTAGATTTCAGAGAGAAATATGCACAATATTTTTAGCACAATTTGCCTAACCAAGCCAACTTTAAAATTCCTACAAACCCTACATATGCCATAGAAATTATACTGCTGTCATGCTAGCGAAGGAACCCACTAATAAATAAGATTAATTTGTACACTGGATATGATATGAGTCTCAAGGCAGGTGACTGCTGAGAGGCAGGAAGTCATCTGATAGTTAGTTTGACATTTGTGGATTATCTCCCGATTGATGGCATTTTGGAGTCAAGTCTGAACATGTCCTTAGATAAACTTGGCTATAGTGAAATTGTGCACATCTGCCAGGTCTTTGAAAAGATGCTGTAGTCTCACTATGTGGTAATTACTTTTTTTTTTCAAAATAGATTGAATGCTAGTCTGGTTCTTTGTGTATATGTGTTTCACACATACACATTTTATTCATGTGTCAGGACCAAATTGAAAAGAATACATCATTACCTTCATACCCTGAACCCGGAGATATTGTGAAGAATGACTTATGTTGGACAGACGTATTTTAAACTACACCTGAAATCAGAGGACAGAACACTAGAACAGTATTTCAGTATTTAGAAAGCAAGGACATTTGCCTTAAAAAAAGAAAAAAAAACACATTTTGCTAGGTTGTAGTAGACTGACCTTACAGGGCTAAAAATAGTAGCTGAGGACCATACTGTATGTGCTTAGGGGCCCAGGGGGCCCTAGTAGTCAGCATGCACTATGTGCTCACAGGGGCCCAGTGGGCCCAAGTGGTCAGCTCTCCATGGAATTCAGTTTCCTTTGAGAGTATCAGGCTGCTCAGCCTGAAGCTTTTGGGACCCCTGACTGTCTGGGCCCATTGGCCCATTCAATAATTATGCTCTGACCTTGCACATGGTTTACTGCACAGACTTTTTATGAGTTCCAAGAGATTTAAAAAATCCTTCATCCAAATTTTCACAACACACTGGTTTTTCTGTCATTTATTCAAAAGTGCATGTTGCATCAACGACAATCAATCATGACATGATCACACTTGGATTCATAAGGAGACCATTATAATAATTATCTTTGGTATTGTACATGTTTAATCACTAGCTCAACTGATAAGAGTACAAACACACATCTTAAAATGATTCAATCTGATTGCTGTTGTCATACTGATCTGTGTGTGTAGGTTTGATACAAGGACCTTGTCTTGTTGGCAATCTTCTGGTATTGTACATCAGAGCTGCAGATGGTGGTAATGGCCATTGCCTGATTCAGGAGCAGCTTGATTCAGCTCACCATGTTCTGGAAGAGGAGGAAGCACCTGCTGGTTATGGGTTGCCTGGTGGGGGAGGATTCAGATAGAGCAAGCGTTAGAACAGGCTTTAATTAAACAGTTATCTCACAACCGAGAAAACTCTTCTCTACATCTGAAGGAAGCTCTAACCGATGATGTGAAGAAAATGTGTTCCTATTACAAATGCTTCTCATATATACTGTATAAAAACCGGGCACTGGTCCAAATGCCAGAAAAAGGTTCAGTGCTCACTGAATGTAACCGTTTAAGATTTTACAGAGAGACGGGGAAATAGTGAGATAAAGATGAGCAAGGGAGAGATGGGGATAATGAGGGACATTAAAAACAAATTGCTTCTTTAAAATGTACCTTCTCCGAGATTTCTAGTCGTAAATTCTGTGCTCTGTTCTATCGATGCCTCAGAAAGTAACATAAAAATAATGCTTAAATGTTGAACACAATCAAGCCCTGTTTACACATGATATCTGTGTGATATAATCACAAGTGGGCAGAAAAATATCGATCACATCGCAAATGTGAGTTTATGAGCAGATAATCAGCAAGGGTTAAAACCCCTTTTAAGTTCAATGGGTGATTGACAGGTGAGTGTGTTGTGTTTTGCTATCACCTGTGATGCATTAGGACAACTTAGCATTTACACTCTTAATGTGATGTAATCACATGTGATTTCTGCAAATGTTGTTTGAGTGGTCAGATCACAACCCTGTTTACTACCTGTTTACTCTGATCAGATCACCTGAAATTGATGTTGATACCAGGTGTAAACAGAGCCACCAACACCCTACAGACAAAAAAGTCACATTGGAAAATATATCATTTATTTCCAAGGCCAGACAGACCAGCAAAAGCAAGACAAAGCTTTGGTTTTCCTACAAACCTACAACCCCTGCACATATGTGATCTATAATCCCTCTGCACATACAGCAGTGACATACAACCTCAAGAAAACACATTCACCCTGGCTGCCTTCAGCAAAGTTGCCCTAAGCTACAAAACCATTTACAAGTCTTCACCTGCTGCCACACAGTAATGCTGATCTGAGATCATGTTTATGTTTTACTTTATGAAAACCTGCAAGTTTCAGTGCAAAAGCAATGTTAATGCCGAGCGCAGGCGTGGAACATCTTAGCTAGCGACTTGCTACCCAACGTTGCGATCAATCAAGACCAAATCAATCACCTTGGCTGTCTCCCACCAGAGTGAAAGTGAACCCGGCCCTAATGGAGGTCACTGGACTGGAAGCTCCAGCTCTAGATAATCAGTAGCGGAGCAATGAGGTTGCTTAGTCCGGTCACGGACACGCTCGCAGGGTGGCTACACAGGTCGGCAGATCACGAAGCACACACTGTACTTGAATAATTTTGTGAGACAGAAGTGCAACTGTTTAAGTCCCTATGAAATGGCATGGCATTTTATTTCCTGTTTTGACATATTTCATAAGGAAAAAGAATGGTGGGGGGGCATAACAAAGGTCTCGTCCATTTTTATTTGTATTGTTAATAGCTAATATAGGCTTTGGTTTATGTCACAGGCATGCTAGCCAGTGACAGGTGGTAATAAAGAATAAAACCATATAATTCTAAAGTTTGTATTGGATAAAATATGCACCCATATATACACTTATAATTGTATCTCATTCATAAGATGAGTCATCAATATGTCTGGTACGTTGTCCAGTAACAGAAAAACTAAATTTTTTTGTATTTATTTAATAACAGTTCATTTTGGTAATTTTCAGGAGTATGCTAGCAAATAAATGGCCCCGAAGCTAACTGACGTGGTCTGAAAGGCACAAAACTGTAATTTTCATTTCACAGGATGAAACAATTAATCAAAACAATAGCAAAGGACATGGCTATTATACAGAGTGATTTTCGGCAAATCCTCAATTCTAGAACAACTAAGCAGGGATCAGATTTTCAAGCACATGTGATAATGTGTGACCCCCTCCACACACACATATTCACTCATAATGGATTACTAATATTAACAGAGCGGTCTGTACAATCACCGGATGAATTCCACAGATGGCATTGATGGGGTTTTATTTTAACAGACATCCACAATTGCATGTCAGCTTTTAATGCTTCTGTAAATCAAAACCTTTAAATCTGCCCTGCAGGCAGGATAAAGCATTGGAACCAAGAGACGCAGTGATAGTAAAATATTCTCATAATGTCATCTGCCAAAACTTATTCCCAAGCCGTATAATTACCGCTTCTTTTCTTCAGCGTCTGGCCTCTATTTTAATGAGAAATGCCAGGAAAGCAGATTACCAAGCTGATCATTAGCATCCCCTAATTACCAGCTAATACATACATTAAATAAACAAATATGACAAGCAATGGTCTCACCTACCCTTCTGTTTGTCAGTGCTAATGCAGGAAAACCAGAGTCTGAATATTTGCCTAGTAGGAGGTAAACTGAATATTCTTCAAAGCAGGAAACTGGCTTACTTCCGTACATGCTGTGCTGCAAGCTGGCTTTTTACTCCAAGAGAGCAGCTGGATGTTAGGTCTGTACACAAGCTCTATATACAAAAATGTGATCAAAAGCTATTTACTGTATACTGTATTTACTGTATCCCCTTAATGTATTTTTCTCTATAAAATCCGAAATACATCCATTTCTCACTTGAAATTCGGCCAATAAATCGACAACCCGACATGTTTCTGGCTTCACTGAGAGTTACAAGGACACCTTTCTTTCCCCTCGGGGCTCACAGTGGTTTTCAAGTGTTTCATTGCTGAACCCAGAATCATGTCACGCAGACCTGCTCCATTTTGTGCCAGTGTTAGACCTGAGTCTACAATGAGATCAAAACCATTCATCAAGACAGCTTCTATGTTTCTCAAGGTTGATCATGCATTGAAACCAAGTCCCATGTGAACAAATGGCTAAAAGGTGTAACCTTTGTTTGGGTTCATTAGCCTGGGAATATTAAATATGGGTAGATAGATAGTAATAATTCACCTTAAAATCATAATTGTAAATGTAGCACATTAAGCAATCGGAAGTGGCTTTTAGATATATTGCCTTTTAAATAGAGGGTATTCAGAGGAAAATTAGACTTCAAGCTTGAACATTGTAGTTGTACTGTAACACATTTTTGATATATTGCTTTTCCTACATGAAAGAAGTTTATATAAAGAGACAAGCTAATTTTATTATCTTGAGACATGGCATTTTACCATGTGACAATTGGTTCGACACCTTTGACTGGCAGCCTGTTAAAGTGGTGCGATCTGTGTCGCATACGACTTGTCACCTACTAAAGTGAGGTCACACCTCTTTTAGGAAACTTAAAGGCAGGATGAACATAAACTGCATTGAAATGAAGTCCTCTGGAATAATATTCTATATGGTTGAAGCTGTTATCAAAGAGTTAAGAGCTGTTAGAAACAATGTTTCAGACATCTATGTCACCAGCAGTGATAGATTCTTACAGTGTCTCTATGTGCGAGCTGCCCTTGAAAGAAAGCTTTCTTCTGGTAAGTATGTGATTTATGTGGTAACTTTTGCTAATGATGTCTGGTGTCTTCACTGAATCAAATCTGTGGGGCATTGCTTAACACCTGTAAGACTCTGTATTGGGAAATATAACTTTCAATAACTGGAATATTCATTTCCAAATTATTTATATGCTATTTATTTTGTACAATAATTATTATTATTGCTTGTTGTTATTTGAGGTATTTTATAGTTGTTTGACTTATGTGGAACATAAAAAGAGAATTGTGCTGGTTGCTCTCCCCTTTATGCATTCAGCTCCTACAGTTTGTGCACTTAGGTTTTAAGCTTAAAAAAAGATGATAAATGAACTAATACAAATATATAAATCGAACCTCATATCTTCTGATGTCATATGATAGGTTTGTGTGAGGATGCAATGGTGTATATAATGACTTGAATTTCATTCTCCTCCTTGAAGTCATATCTTCAAAATGGCAGAAATCCCTCGTCTCATACCATGAAGGTAGGAAATCATACAGGTTCAGAACGATATAGGGTGAATAATACCACAAGTTTGATTTTCAGGTGAACTATCACTTTAAGTGGACAAGGTCACGTATGAAGGTTGTTCATCACATGACACGTCAGCTAACATCCACTCATCATTAGACAGACCAGTCTGCACATGCTCTTTGGGCCATTAGGTCTGATCCATCAGAAGTTCAATGCTTCTCTGCACCCCAAGGACAGTCTTTGTAACCTTTGTAACCTCCTACCAGAGGAGCAGAAGACAGAACAATTAAAGAGCTACAGATCAAATTGCACAAACTATCATTGCTACTATAAGGGAACTACATAACAACTAGCACAAACCAGGGGTCCTCGCAAGGTTATGACAAGTAAATCTATTACACTGCTTGCCACCATCACATGTTTCTCTACCATGTTCAAACAAGACTTGAATAAAAATGATAGCTATACAAAACATACAGCCAGACCTGTTGTACCAAAGTCTGAATTGTAAAAAATGCCTTTGTCTAGCAAGAGTTCATCTTGCAAGGCGTTAAAGGTGAAGTGACGCAAATGAGGTGGAAATATTTCAATCTAGCTTCATTTCAGGGTGCAAGTCATGAACCACTTGGCAGTTCTACCTATAAGGTCTCATGAGGCTAGATGTATTATTCATGTCAAAGGCAAAACAACAAAAATCATATTTATGCCATATTTTTACATTTTTATGATGTCCATCCCTTGACTAATATTACAGTCTTTAATAGGAGTTGAGTATTTAGTTAATGAGATGCACCTTCTTCCCATATGTGCTTTTAACTGCCATTAATATTTAACTAACCAGCTTTGCCTAGAGTAGATAAATTGTACAGAATGATAATTAGGCTTGTCAAACTGTATGAAAGGTGTTTGTCTTTACATCCTCATTTCCTTAATATTTATCATAAGTGGGATGCTCCACGGCACATCCCTGATTTAAGCAGCACTATCAGAATAAATTTCAATGCACAGGTTTGTTTTTTTAAATTAGAAACACTATAGGTTCATTATTTAGTCTAATGCCGTGCATGCTTTGCGTTTTAATTCCATTGTACACTTATGTGCCTCTTGAAGTGTCTCCAAAGTTATTATAAATTCAAAGAAGAAACAATTAATACAATACAAAAGTAATCCCACATGCATCAGAACAAATAGACTCTTAGTGGCATTTGCTATAGAGCACCTAAGGTCCTAGTTACCTCAATGAACAAAACAGAATATACAAACGTTACTGAATCAATTTAATTTAGTATTCTATAATAACAAGCGCTTTACCTGCAGATTTATTGAATTTGCACTGTAATGTACAGTATAACTAAGAACTAACAAATCTATACTAATTGTCAGGACAAACTATAACCTTTCATACAATTGTTTTTCATTTCCGTCTTAAAGTCTTAGCAATTGTTGTTATTTACCAAATGTAACAGTGTTAATGGAACATCCCAGTTCAATCAAATCTTGCAGTGCGGTGGATTTCACAAGAATTCCAAAGGAAAATGAAACTGCAAACTCTCCCAGTTTCATCACCTAAACACCAGAGGATGAATGTTGAATACAGCCGTGGTGGAACACTAACGACCTGACTGAATTTATTTCCATGAATATCATCTGAGGATATCAGAGCTTCTCTGATGTTAGCATTGCTTTATAACCAGTTATTTATGAGCTGTAGGCAATTGGATGTCATATACTGTATAATTCTGGGCCCATCACAGATCAGTAGCTGAGTCGGGTTCCAATGTCCCTTTGCCTACATTAACATATTTCAATATATTGCATAAGACACAGAAATTTACTGCATTTCATTACTTTATCGTCCCGGCCTGCAAGGAAAGATGCCTCTAATGGTACAGCTAATCCAGCTATCTGACTGCTGGGTTCAAGATCAAATAATGATCTATGGTGAGTCTGTTATAACTGTAGACCTATTCTAGGCAAAGTTGAGACAGACTTGACTTTTTTGACAGATTCTGTACCATTTTTTCATGTCATCTAAAGCAACCTGCTCTAAATGTATTACTGCTGTAATATCCAGCCCTCGATTCAAATGTATGAGCAGTTATTTATCGGTCTCTGGATTTACATGCTGACAAGTTAATCCTACATATATGCTGTAGTGGAACCTGCCTAGAGGCTCAGAGAGACCGTTGTGTTTGTCTGTATCTGTGAGCAGTCGGGTCACCTTCATAAATCCTTCAATACTAAGGTAATCGAATCTCGTGTGGCACTCAGAGAGGTGTATTTTATGAAGCACCATGTATGTGGTCTATGTTACAGCTGAGTGTGTAGAAATGTGTCCAGATGGCTGAGCCATGCATTTCCACCACAGGCCAGATGTAAAACTGTGCTTATGTACAACACAGCAGATGCAGCTTCAGATATGAACAGATTATGTTTGATCCTAGCAGAAAATAAACATTTATTTTAAATTCGAATTGTATGAATTTCTAAAGGTTATTTTAACAGGTTGTAGTTAGTTTAACTACAACAGATTCTGTAAATACCAGATTTCATTCATCAGTTTCTTGGATCTTTATATTGACAACATTCATGATAAAGATAAAGATTAAAGATAAAAACATGACCATGACCACCAAAAACTCAACTGAAAAGACGCAGAGGTTTTGTTCCAGGACATTGTTACAGTATTTTGTAGCTGTTTGTCAGGCCTAATTCAACACTTAGACAGCAAACCTGCATGACATCATGTTGTCACTTCATCATTAAGATTAATCAGACTTAGGAATATGCATGATTACCAGATAATTACTAGGAGCATATATTTGAAGTGATGGTATGGTAGGAGCATATATTTGTGCAGTTCAACTGATCAATGATTTGACAGACCCATTCACTTTCACTTTAAGGGTTAAAAAACAGGTTCTTCTGCTTCATAAGACCTCAATGTATCATCAAGAGTCACGGGTATAAATCAACCATAGACAAAAAAGTTATAGGGCTCTTATTGCTTCTTGTTATGTTCAAAAATCTTTGCTGGACTTGAGTGTGACCCCCCTAGGCCTTATAAAGCTTCATGCTGTGCTACAATATAATGTTCTAAATTAATTTCTCATTATTCTATTTTCAAAGTTATAGACTTAAATATCATCCAAAAAGCTTTAATATATGAACAATGGTCTCTGAATTACTGAAATAGAAGTACTGAATAGATATTTTGCACTTGTTCTGGGAAAACGGCAGGATAATCTTTTTTCAGCAAAAGAATAACACAGTGAGGGGTCATGTATGATGTAAGTAGAGTATGAATGGTGGTAAAATATCTTATGTCAGCTACAAAACTAAATGTCAGCTAAATGTCAGCTACAAAACTGTTCTTCCATTATAGATCTGTGATACTGTTGAAATACACAAAGTATGTTTACACTAAATCCACTTTTCAATCTAAATTCAGTTTGTTTGATTAGTGTGCTGTGTTCCAACCTTAAACTTACAAAACAATGATCTAGAGTACAGTTATACATGATATCATATACTTTAAAATATTTACATGCTTCTGGTCACACTTATTACAGTATGTTTCTCATAGCTGCTTGTCTCCCAATGAACCTCCTTCAGATAGCTGTTTGCCTTCTTAGCATATGTTGCAATGCATCCACAGCTGACAAACACAAGTGCTGTAATGTGTTTAGATCCAAAGCAACAACAACATAAAAGCAGTGAAGCTGTCACTTTCTTGTAATAGCTATCTAGTTATAGTAGTAAATGTCTGTTGCTAGTACTTAAAGTATGAGGCAATCACATTGATGAGTACCAAACATTAAATAATAATAATTATAACAATTACAGCTTTAAATTGAATAGGTTAGTTGAGCTTGAGTTTTTTTCTGGTATTGTCTATTCAATGCTGTCATCCACAATGTCTTCTTTTTGATTGTTCTTTCTTTGGGGCTGTTCTCAGGAAATAATATGTAATTAATTTCAATTTATTACATTCATCAATTGCCACATCATGCAATTAATGCCATTAAAATCTTTAATCGATCAACATCGCTATTAATAATACTAATTAAAATGTTCCAACTTGGGATTTTATAGCACTCATAGGACTCTATGCTATATGTTTACTGTCTGCATCCCACATTCTAACACGATGGTGTAATTTCAAAAACAGGTTGTGTATGTGGATAAAATGGTGCCAGCTTACTGATAGCATTGAATGAGACAGCGCACAATGAAACTGACCAGTCGGATATTCTCCAAGCATTTTTTTCAGGGATCATTCATCATACCAGCACTGCCTGAAGTGGCAGCTTCTCCTGAGAAAAATAAACATGTCACAGTTGCTACAAAGAGTCCTATCAAACTTTCTGTCCAGACGTTCAACTGCTCCCCTGCTTTCTTTTCTTTCCTTTACAACCATCCATCCATCCATTTCTCTTCTCACTCACCCTCTCTTCCCAGTCTTATGTGGTCACAATCCTATAATGAGGTTTGAAAAAAAACAAGCTGCTCGCTAGAGTCTTTTATAAATATAAACAAATTCCATCCACCAACTTCATCAAAGTTAATAATATGAGAAGCAAGTTTTAATTCAGCCCCTCAGGATGTGCTACAAATAGAAATGATATTACTGTAGAAATAAATAACGACACTGTCTGCGAGCAAAATGATTTTTCATCATGACTAAATCATTTTAGCTCATTCAAACCTCATCACTTATAACATGTTAATCAATTATCAATTACATCTCAGTTATAAGCATTTGTATTTCATATAGTACCAAGATATGAACATGAAAATGCTTCTGCAATGTTTATGTTTACTGTACAAAGGTGGATTCAGGGGCTTTTCTATTTTGTCGCCAGGCGTCCCCCTAAACCCATTAACGCGCCACAAATTTGCCATGGCAACAATATGCATTCTGAGAAATTGTTGTTAAAGTGCAGAGCAAGAATTCAATACAAAATGACCAGATCTCAAAGCTTTTCTCATCAGCATCACCTACATACACGTGTGCCAGAGACATGAAATATGTATCATGTAGGTATGTCTGTGTTGTAACAGTACAATTCAGTCAATTAAAAAAACACACATATATGCTGTATGAGAATGTTTGCATACAGTAGTTACTATATATATTGTGACCGGTTACTCTTAATTAAATACAGCAAAACATCAGCCTTACAGCTTTTGTGCAACATGGACAGATCTATCCCCATAAATAATTTCTTCCGTACACATTTTAAAGCTTGAGTCAATATGTTTGGTGTATAATGTATTGAGCCAATACATATGTAATATGTATTGAGTCAGGTGCTGGAACCACAGGCCTGAGGGCTCACCTTTACACCATCACCACGCTAACTCACCTGATTCATTTTCTTCCAGCCCCATAGGAACAGTGCAGGGGTTGGAATGAAGGAGACTCATGCATAATATTACGGTTTAAGTATTGTGCACCACCCGTTCTCTGCAGGAAGATGAATGCCTGCACGTTATATAAAGAGACATGATTTATTTGTAAGTCATTCCTGCATTTGACAACAAGATAAACAGACCCTAAACCCTCTGGAGTATGAACCTAATTAATATCAGATCACAAAGGATTTGAAAGCCCCACCAGGTTATCATAGGACAGAATGCTTTGTTTGTTTCTAATAGACTTGTTAATTTATGTTTGTGTACTTTAAAAGTCATGTACTGTTGGCCCGCAGTCCATTTACTGACTGTCTGATGCATATTGTACACAAAACTTTCATTTTGATATTCATGTTTAAATGAAGCTTATAAGCTCTTTTGAGAAAAAAAATCATTGGTTTATTTAAAACAAAGAAACAAAACCAAACTGGCAAAACTAGACAAGATTAGGGTACAGTAAAACAAATACCTCTTTCTTCATTTACAAATACCTCTTTCATGTCCTACCTCTTTTGCACAATTTCATTCACAGCATCTATGTAAAGTTTTTGTTAAGTATGTATAGTCCACTTAATTTGTTTTTCTGTGTTTATATTTATGTTAACTTGTATGTATCACCATGGTCCTGCGTGACACAACAACTCGTTATACTATATGTCCACACATGTAGCATAATGACAATAAAGCTTGTGGGAAAGCTTTCCCAATGAATAAAGCTTCATTGGGAAAGTCCAAGTCTAAGACATAAAGAAGCTAAAGACAGTCACAAACTAACATGCTGTATATACAGGGAATAACAACTCACAAGACTATTAACACGAACCATTAACATTACAGAAATAATCTAGACACAAACAATTAATGACAAGAATGGAAAGCATGAACAGGAAGCAAGGCAAAATATAGTTTCTTAAAGCAACTTTAAAAAACGAAAAGGTCTAATAAAACACACAAATCACAAACAATAACCCATACGACATAAGTGTAATTACATTAAAAATGTTTTCATAGTCAAGTCCTAGATTACAAATAGTCTTTTGGACTATTACAATGGCCTTGAGGTCTCAGAGCCCAAACCAAAAATATGTCATTCAAACATCAGTGAAAATTTTAGCTCTGCTAAGATGACAGGTGTGCTAAGCTTCAGTTGTCAGTAGAAACCAGAAGACAAATGCATAGTATGCAGTGACATCAACTTAGCAATGGATTACTAATAGTTAACACAGAGATATCCAGCTACTGCAAATCTTCTGAATGACATGAAATCTCTCTCTGTCTTTGTCTCTCTCTCTCTCTCTCTCTCTCTCTCTCTCTCAGGAGGATTACAAAAATGCCTTACCATTTATTCTTGTCTGTGTCTTTGCATGTACAGTACATATAACACGATTAGTCATAGCTAAGTGCGGACTTGAAAAGTACAGCTTCTCAAAACGAAATAGCAGTTGCTAGTTTTTGAGTAATGAAGCACATAATGAAAACAATTCATACTCACTTAATATGCAGTTTTCTCTAGTACAAATTATTAATATGTTCCTCTCCTGTGGGTTACATTGAGACACTTGAATGAGCGTCGCAATGGCACATAGCACAGAGCACGATATTGAATAAAAGCCCTGGAGAAGTGGACACAGGTGAGTGCGCACACACATGCAGGCATGTGTTCGCATACACGCAAGGTCTCTGTATCTCTTTGAACACTCAAGAGTAAATCAATAGAACACAGATGGCTTGGAGGACAAAGATATGAGCATACATTTTGATTGACAGCCAACTGCTTCAGTTTACTGTTGAGAAAGTGTTGCAATGTCAAACACAGTGACTGATGGATGGAGGACTTCAGCAGTAAAATATTATAAAATAATAGAGACTGATTCACTGCAAACATACTGCAATCTGAATCAGATTGCGCACCGCATACACCGCATAGGGGACACTTATAGCTGGCATATTGCAGCACGGAATGTTTCACAGTAGGCCTACATTTTGATGAATTTGTTCCAGTTAGCTGATTGCTTCAAATGATGGTTTATAATTAGTACTAAGTGAACCATTGTTTCCAAATCTGTGGAACAATTTAGGCTTTGCTATCCAAATTGAGGCATATCTCAGCTGTTACGGCAAAAAATCATTGTTGCACATTCAGTACAAAGTGAAATATTGTTTCAATTCATGTCCAAATTGCAGATTGAGGTCTAGTGATGGTAGAAGGCAAGAATCGTCCGAGTGCCCACGCGAATGTCAAAGGGAAATTTAGACTGACAGGATATGGAAGAGGGGAAGATGAGTTATCTTGATGAGGCCAATGTTCCTAGCCACTGTGCTGGAAAAGACCATTATCCAGACCTTTCAGGAGAGGTTCTGCAGGAAAAAATGTGCACACCTTATTTAACAGTTCAATCAAGGGCCATCTTAGAGCTTAATGGAGCAGAAATACCAAAAGCCAACAGTTGTTATGGAGTTGCATTACTCGTCTGACCTTTCAGCTATACATCATACTAGATCACTGATCTTTTTCCCCATTTTACCTTGAAATATGAAGTTATGAACTTCAGTTACATCCCAACCAGTTGTCTATCCTTATTATTATTATAACAAATTAAATAGGGTGTTAATTATTGCTGCTTGCTAAGACAAGCGAGCAAGCTTATAACTTGGGTTAGTTGGAGACTACTGAGAAACCACCCTAGAACACCCTAGAAACCACCTAGCAATGCCCTAGCAACCACCATCTGCACGCTAGTATTATGGTGCTGAATTTTTGAAGTAAGCACAGCGTACGTTTTTTGAAAGATGTTAAAATTAGTTGAACAAACTTTGCTGTGGA
Source organism: Botia almorhae (assembly GCA_036877575.1). NCBI lineage: Eukaryota > Metazoa > Chordata > Actinopteri > Cypriniformes > Botiidae > Botia > Botia almorhae. The sequence continues at coordinate 92,033 of JAZGTJ010000041.1, read as the reverse complement.
GCAAAATTTCTTAAGTTTATTATGCAAAAAGCACAGCTTAAAGGCTAAAACAAACATGATTTTGTGATGTGAAGTACCAGCTGTAGTTGCTATGCAGTGATACATAGCCTAATATTTTGCTGTTTAACATTATAATGAGACTGAGGACATACAGCTGAACATCTGCATCATCAAAACTTTAGTTATAGTAACAGGACGCACTATACAACTTCATGAAATAAACAAATAAATAAATAAATGTATACATACGTATACTAATGTACACATACATAAATAAAAACACAATGAAAATCACTGTTCAAAAACAACTGTACAAACATCAACAAGCCAGTCCAGCAACATGTTAATACAGCTGAAAAGAATGTTACCAGCTCAGTTAAAAAAAACTTTCTGCAAGTTGTGAGAAAAAACTTTTTATGATAAATACAAGGTTTAAGGTTTGTTGTGAAGTATATGAGTGCTATAATAAGTTAATTGTATTTTTATTAATGAGACAGATGGTAGACCACAAATGAACATCCAGAGCAAAAGTGTCTATTAAAATGGCAAGTGTCAAAAAATGAGTAAGTTCAATTATGAAAACAGGAAGTATTGTCATATTTGCTACGTGTAGGCTACAATAATTTTATTATTTCATAAAAATTCTATAAACAACATCCATTCTGACAATTAGCCCCGGTCTCCCCTATATATTTTTCTCATCGTGTTTACAAGCAATATGTTTACATGCACAGATTTCCATCAACCCAGAAACATTAAATTGTACAGCAGATTCCACCTTCAAAACACTTAAATACTTTTAATGAAAATATCTGTTTACATGCATCATGTGCATTTACAACAAAATGTATGCACATATGAAGTGCTGTATAGTCAACGTTATCATAGCTACGAGAAGCTGTGAACACTTGTGTCAAAGAACTTACCCGAGCGTGGCTACATGGTCTGTATATTGGCATGTTTTCCATTTTGAGCTACTACAGTAATGCAATTAAACATGTGCACGTGACAGCACTATTCATGTGAACATAAATAGTGAGATTTTAAATCCATCTGTACGAGGATTAAGATTCCAAAATGTACATGGTGATTATTCTACCAGATTACAGTATATAGGACCTGCAGTAAATTTATTTGGATTAAGTTTATTTAGATTATGTTTTCAGTATTTTGTTCAGATCGAGCTATTAGTCAGATTATTTATGGATTACTATTAATTAAATGCAATAATTTCAATAATTGTGTGTTAACATAACTAGTGTTAAATACAATAAGGTGAGAGAATGACAACACCTGTCAATAATGAATAATGACAGTCATGAGAAAAACAACAACAGGAATATCCCAGGCAGCATTATAGTGCCATTTTTCTTGTCATCTGTAGGTTAGAGAAGCAAAAACACACAGATATGGGATAATCTACAGACCAGCATTATCTGAAGGCTGGGTCATTTTACACTTTTAATGAGGTCAAGCAAGCTGGGAACATTAAACTTCATAATTCCCTATAAAATATATCCAATGACTGGTCACTGTAAAGTAAAATCCAATGCATACCTTAATTAACTTGTTTGAATATGATACTGAAACAACCTTTTTTTCCCAAGGATCTTTGGAGTTGATGTTTTCTTCACAATACTTTACTTTGTGTGCAAGATATTGAATTACAATTTATTTAGACTGCTTGTGAATTTCCATTTTACAAGCTGGATTCGGAAGATTTGGGCCTTTTTTACCTTTCCAGTTAAAATTAATCACTTTTTGCTGTGGAGCAATGCTTTCATTTTTTTCATTTGTACTGCTTTGCTAATGTTTTATTTTGTTCCCTGGCTTTTCCTTATGTTTTTAGAGACTTTAAATAATTTTTTATGGAATTTAGAGGTTACAGTAAATTTCCAGCTCACCTAGGATCATTTGAAATGTCAGTATTCAAATTTCAATCAAAATGCTAATCAAAATGTTATTCTTTTGCTCCTGTTCTTTCTACACAAAATCTTCACGTTCACATTTTAAAGATCAAGTGTATCTACCTGCCAGCAAATCTAAATTATCAAATGTGTCTTTCTAGATCAAATCAAAAGGCCATCCTAACTTTAGCCTCATCCAGTATACACCTGTTTATTTGTTTCTAGAACATTCTTATATATTATATCAACATAAGATAAACATCATTGGAAGTGTTTCCAGGTTGCCTTTCTGAAATATTTAAAATAATGTTAGATTACAAATACATGAGTCAACTTTTCCAAATACTAGCTGGCATTTCCGGTAAACAATTAATAAAACTCACTCTGGCATGCATGTTTAATGGGACAGTAAATTTTAAACTCATCTTAGAATTCCATTAGACCGTGGTGTGCTGACAGTCACTAATATTATTCAACAATCCCCATGAAGCTAGACCCCTCGCCCCTCCCGCCAGTGATTTTTACTTCAGTCAGCCCTGGGAGACACCCGCTGTATTTCCTAATTCATGTTCTTTGACCTGAGAGAGGAAAGGGGCTTGGAGACATGTACACAAACACTTTTAGAGCTAATGTGCTCAATTAAACATCCACTAAAAACCATTTCAAATGCATTGCCCTTGCTCTTTATTGTGTCACAAAGTGAGGTCATAGACAAGACATTTCTCTGAATGTCTTGGCGTGGTGCCAGAGATCAAATGGTAAATTACAGTCCATCCCTGAGATGAGCTACCGTACCACAGAACTGCAGCAACAATAACATCACACTGTACAGCAACATCCACTGAATTGTAATAACAAATAATGTGTATACTAAAATTATAATTCATAAATATGACAGGTGCCACCAGGGAACATTTTCACTTTTTTTTTTCCCAAAAACAATAACAGGATTCACTAGCAGATTTTTAAAACTGTAGCGCCTGGGTGTGTTTGTAAACCAACTTTATAGGTACTGCATAAATATACAGCATAAATATATTAGAATGATGTTTCTACTAGACACATACATCTCTGTGACATCTCTGTGACAGAAACCAAGAGTTTCACTAAGCATTAGCTGAAGTTTCAGACTTTACATTTGAAAACAGGGACTCTATTAACATGGAATTTCATATTGTTATTATATAAGGCATTAATGCCGACATATTATTTACTGTGAATGTGAATTTTAGCTTTCAGCAGATAGAAGCAATGGCCACTGCTGCATGTGATCTTTGTAAAATATATACAATATATTTGCATTTACATTGTATGCATTAGGCAGACACTTTTATCCAAAGTTACTTACAGTTCATTCAAGTTATACATTTTGTCAGTGCATGTGTTCCCTGGGAATCAAACCCATGACCTTTGTGTTGCAGAAATATATCTAAGAGGAGGCAAAATAACTAAAACAAATACTCTCTGCAAGGAGCCTGATGAATCAGTACGTAGCATCTTAGAACTGGTTCATTTAAATCTAGTGTCCAAACAAATCAATTCACTGAATCAGAAATGTCCAATGCTTCATAAGAGAAACATGAAGTTGTTGAAGTTGAAGTTTTAGGCAAGCATGTTTGATTATTCCTCACATAAACAATGATTCAGAACTTTGTCCAGCTATGAAAATTACCTTTGAAAAACCATTGAAAACAACTAACATACCGGAAAGCTACTGAATATGTTGGTTAGTAATTAAACACTTCTAAAATTTGGATTTTTAACAGATTATTAGGATGCAAGTAAACAAAGCTATTGACTTGAGACAAATGTTCAATTTGCCTTACTGCTGCTACTGGGACACACATTATTTACTCATTTGTTAACTTATTTTTTTTATACCTGCTGTTATTGGCCTAAATAAAGGAAATGATAGTTATTTGTCTAAAGCCTCTGATAAGGGCTTTGTTCCTCTATTTGATGAGACAACAAACAGCGTTCCGACGCAGAGCTAAGACCTGCGGCGAAAGAAACTGAATGGAGCTGGAGAGACTCACAGCTGGGGTGCACACAATTACTCCTTCCTCTGCAATCAAACGCAATTATCTTTTCAATTCTGTGTTTTGTGTTGCCGGTGTGCATGGAACAACGTTTTCTTCAAGGCCTGCTGAATTGTCCTCACAGTCCCTTTATTCTGCGCATGGACGTGAAGCTAGAAGCTGTGTAATAAACTAACAATTCTGCCTTGTAGGTGACTGCGCTTTTGAACACTTGAAACTGAAGGCCTTTAACTCACACCTCTATATTTGGGTTTGATCGCAAGCTGTCGGGACTTACGCTCTGTTGAACCTGACTCACAGGAATGTTGCGAAATCACGGTATCTCATTTGTTTTATTTAGAATTGACCTCATTTTAAATATTTTATCCAGAACTCTCAGCAAAACCCTAGAGAAAATGACAGACTACAATAGAAGCTTCTAAGATGCAAAGCAGGAATATTTTGATGTTCCCAACAACAACAACAAGAAAGCCCTACAAGTAGATAAACACACATTTGACATGTTCTTAACTTTTTCTGCATACTGAGAAACTGAAATGATCAGAATTAGTCAGACCTAGCACATGCTCCTCTTATGGATTACGTTTGTAATTCTATGTGACTCTGTTGGCCAAGTGTGAAGAACTGCCAGACCAAATTACATAGTCCAGAGTGTATCTCTACAGAGAGACCCCATCTGAAGAAATGCTTAATGTTTGTTTACTGCAGCTTATGTTGGTTTAGATTCAGAGCCCCTATCATGAGTAATTTGATTTGGAAATTTAGGCCAAAATAAAAGGTGGTGTTTTCATGGTTGTCATAACAGAATTAATACAGGAAGAAAATGATAACAGGATAGTCCACAAAGACACGGCTTTACCCCAAGCTTCTTTATACACCAGGTTTAGATGCACAAAGACTCTCTTCTTAATTTATGAAAGCTGATAATTTCAGTTTGTGCAAATGGAAATGAGTCATTTTACCTTCAATATTGGCAAAAATACAGACATGAGTGGTAATATTTACAGATTTATAACTTGTACTTTTTCTACTCAACGATGATTGCTTTACAGATTGCTTTAAACCTACAACTTTTATTAGGTAGCATCCCATTCTGCTATATAACGCCTTAAATATATTTATTATTACCTAAAGCTAGTGCAGTGTTGGCTTATTAAGAAACACTCATTTCCAGTTTTTGCTTGGGCCTAATCAAAGCATCTTAACCAAATTACTGCTTTTCCAGTCAATTACCCTATTGTTCTGACTTTTTCAAAGTACAAATTGCCAAATAATAATGCAAGCATGATGACATTTCTATTCTTCAAGTAATAAGCATGAGTCATATGACCAACAGATGGTTGATTTAACCTTATAATGCAGCTACTTGTGTTTTTATTAAAAAGTGTTTAGGCTAGCCTACACAATTTCGAGCAGTGCCCTGAAGCAACATGAACTCATTATAATTTCTAATCTTACCTTTAATATGTTTTCAATGTTTATTGTTGTAAAAAAACTACTTACTAATTACTTAATTAGTGAACTTTATTCTTTGCGTCCCCTTTGATATGCAAAGGAGTAAACCATAAGTTAAAAAGAGTTGACTTTGACTACATAATTTAGATTAGCTGGCAATTAGTTATATGCCATTAAATAAACACATGCATAAGGAAATGACACACTTAACTCTAATAAATATACTGCTTATAGTTTACACAACCTTGCCAAGGGCGCCGGGCAATCCATAAAGCTAAGTTCTCCATTGAGATACACTGAAATGTTGGCACATTTTGTCTGATGGAAACATGTTGTGCAATATAAAGTATATCCATTTGAACTGATGAAGGATTGGTACCTAAACACTGTTCACAGAAATATCCATAAAAATGATTAAATAAACGTGTTATCCAGTAATAATAAGCAACAGTGATTCAGGCTAATCAGCACAACAAGTGACACTGGCAAGCACGTACATGTTTATGAGCTGGACTGTTTGAACAAACAATAAACAAGATTATCTCATTTGCATGTCATTTATGGCTAAATACATATGTTGTATAATTCCTAACTGAGACACTAAAGCGCACAATATCAAGGTACTGACATCTAACCTTTTAAAAACATTAACATGCCATACAGAAAGCCTGCTAATATTTCTATGACTGGATAAAGCTACAATAGGCACCCAATTTAATGCCCAGAGTCAAAAGTTCAGTTTGCAAGGCTAATAATCTTTGTCTAGTGAGGGCAACAGAGCTTGTCAAGACAGTTTATGAGATCTGCCAGGACGCAAGAGTAAATCCCAGCACTGTCAACAGATTACTGCAGAACTGTCAGCCTATTATGCTCCATACTGAGCTGATTTATAATTTATAATGCTAACAATACAGCGATTAGCATCACTGATTAGTGACAGTGGGGCTTGATTTCACAGTCACCGTCAGACTTTCACCAGGAGAAAAGTCCTGATGTTTAGAAGGACTTACTCAAGGGACACGTTGATGCAGCTGGTGCCATCAGTAAGTACTTGGAGCCCAGCTTTAAGGTGTGCCTTTGTTGTTTGAAGATAATTAGCACTGCTAGCTGTAGTATCTCCAGTATAGTGGAGATAAGACCAGTTTAATTGCCCTGCTCTGAACCCACCCTGCAAGTGATCTCTCGGGGGTGTGCAGCACCGCACTTGACTTTATGAAGCAGACTGTTGATGTTTTTAAATGTTACATGTTGATTTTATTTACGTCAGAGAAGGCTTTGCTCTTTAATACATAAAAACCAAGAGGATCTTATAAAATTCAATTTGTAGTTCTAATACCCGTAAGAGAATCACTGTAGCATTTTCAAGCCAGAAGTTCTCTTGAGTGTTTTCTATGGGCTTTTGGAATGGTGGTTTCTGATTTATGAGTAAATTAGTGATCAACATTATTCAAAGAGACTTTTCTGTTTTGATCTATAGCACAAATTACATAATCATATGGTGTAGAAAATAACGTCAGTCTCTTCAGGTAATATTAACTGTAATTACTCATGAATTTGAAACTGCTGCTTAAAGCAATAGAAACCCATAGCGAATTGGCCTTTCGGCTTGGCCTGTTAAGAACATATTAAACATTTTATTTTGGACAATTTCGTCCATTTCTGTCCTCTTCTGGTGTCATTCTGGATCTGTGTTATTTAAAAACGTAATATTTCTCTTTCTACATATTTCTATTAAGAGGTATTTTGTCACCACCATCAGATACATAAAAATGTATATTTAAAGTCTGTTTTGTGGTATGTACGCTTTTTTAGATGTGACTTTTTTGCAGTGAACAGATGGGTCTGCAGGCAAAGCATACCACAATTTCATTGGCTCACACCTCCATGAGGGGACCTTAAGTCAAGTGGTAAATGATAATGTGCAGCATTTCAGCGAAAGGGCATCGATGACAGCAGCACACATCAAAGCAATTGATGAGAGTCATGATTTCTAGTGTTTGTGGGGAGGCGGATGTGAGTATTGTTTTAGTGTATTACTGTTTCAAAGCCACCAGATGCTTGTAGTTGAGGAGTAGTGTAGCGTGTGATGCTGAGCTAGCAGTACTTCATTATAATAAAGTGACAACAATGTGTATATTTTGTGATGGAAAAATACATGGACATATGCACCACTGGTTTTGCCCTTGTTAATGTTCATAAATGAATCATTGGGTTCTAGGTAGTTGTCACTGAATTTTCCTTCACTGTAACATCACAAAAATGAGGCTATGCCCTAAAAAGGACTATTTAAAAATTAAAGAATGTTTTACATCCAAATCTAGTGTTTAAATTTTCCCTTTGAGCTCCCCATCAGCACAGACACGTCTTGGACCTCAAAGCAATGTGTCATGTCACTGCATGGCATGTCACTCAAAATCCATATGACTTCAGAAGAATACACCCACAAGTCATTCCAGCTACTTTCATCATACTTTAATGGTGCTTTTTTGAAGCCTGTCACCTGTTGTTTACTGTTTGCTGTTCTTTAATGGATAAGAACAGCGTAAACATTTCTTCAGTTAGTTTCACTTGGTATTCCAAGGAAAAACAAACCTCATGCAGATTTGGAACATATGAGAGTTAATAAATTACGACAGAATGTTCAACATTGGGTGAACTATTCTAAGAATTTGTTCTAAGAAAATCCCTTGGTGTGCATGTCTTTGTCTTAAAAAATTAGATCTGTGCAACATTTGAGCATAATTTTCAGATGTTTCTGTGTCAATCCGTGGAACAGAGAATTAAAGAATACATGACATGCTGTCTCCAGCTGCGAGCTATCTTTTCCGAGATGAAAGCAGGCAAGAACTTCTGTCAGAAAAATCTTTTGCAGAGTGACTAGGTGAAATATGTAAATATTCTATAACTTTAGTGGGAGCTTGATGACATTTATAGCAATATATTAAATGGTTATGAGCATATTCATCAAATGAACATATATTTTGTAGTATTTACCTATATAAAAGACCTTCATGTCTGTAATAATGTATGAATGTGTGGGATCAAAGTTTTTTTGGTGGTTTGGTGTTTTCTTCTACCACACAGCTGGATATATAACCTTGGACTGAACAGCTCAGAGCCTGAATTAGTCAGCAGAACATATAAAACTCCAAAATCTTTGGATGGTGTGAGGTGTCAGGGGTATACTCATTGGTTACACAGCAAATATTGCTTACCACAAAATGTTATTTCCCTTAGATCTGTCAATGACAGGCTTACAGCTCTGTCCTCTTTCAGCATTTGGTTAAACTGGATTGAGGGTTATTAGTGAACTTGGGTTGTCAATAATTCATGTCTGACCACTGCAATAAAAGATAGCAAATATTCCACATCAACTTGGTGAACTTGGTGCATTAGTCAACCATTTTGATTTTTCCATAATAAAAAAAACATGACACATAAATATGAGGAAGAGTAAAAGATAAGTAGCTATGGTGGTTTGAGTTTTTTTTCTATAAAAATATAAAAAACAAGCAAAATAATAATAATAATATAACATGCTAGTAAAAGCTAGTCTAAAAGATAATTGTTTTAGTATTCAAATTATCTTGGAAAAATTAATTGAATCAATTGAATGAACAGAGTAGAATAAGCTCTATTGAACCATGAGAAATTGAGAAACAGATTTATTTCACTATTCATTGCCACTAATTATTACACCTAAAACCCACAAAGCACAGCTCAGATTGAAACAGTGGGCATCAGTGCGTGGTGATGTAACACGTCTGGCACGTGTCCTCTTCCTGCTGATGAGAAGAGCAGAAACTGCTGTCCTTTGACTTACTCCGGTGTCTGGCTACAGTTCAAAGTGTTAGGCCTGTTTCACACCGCGGGCGTGCGCAGCGTGTTAGTGAAAAAGCACGGCAACGGACACAGCAGGCTGGCACTGTGCTTTAACACTGTTTAACACAGGCTCTGTGCTGAAAATAAAGTAATTTCTTGGTTACTACAGTAATTATTTCTCTTAAAAACAGCCTTTAACTAATTTAACAAATTGTTAAATGGTTATCGGGAGCAGGACATTGAAAATTATTACAAATTTTACAATCACAAAGTAAAATTTACATGAATGTGGGTCACACACAGGACCTGTGCAGCATAAGTTGTCTTTTTTTTTATGTTTTCTGAGTTCAGCACACAACTCAACATAGATAGTTCAATGAGAGAGAAAGGAGAAGATTATTAATAAAGAATCATATAATGATATTATATTGCTTTTAAAGCCCCTGGTAACTGTTGACTTTTGATATAAAAAAAAGCAGCTCGACAGCCTTTTTGGTTTAACAGAAGAAAGAAAATGATAAAATAATGACAGAGTTTTAATTTACGAGTTAGGGTTATTCACTTGTTATTGTCACCGCAAAAATGTGCGACATAATTTACATGATTATATTACAAGATGTGCTGAAATAGCGTACATATAAAAATGAATTCATTTATAGGCAATTTAAAATGTGTTTAAGGGTGCTTTGTATTCTATTCATTGTAAATGGCATCTTCAAGGCTCAATAGTTCACGCAGTTTCAATTTAATACTCACAAATCACATAAGGTAAATTAAACAGCCTCTCTTATGTGCAAAAGCCAATAATAATGTTGCAAAAGAGGCAGAGTGAGTGAGTTCTAAAGGCCTCATTGAATGAATCTTGCTGCATGTGATTATTACTGCTGTTTAGACTTGTGTGTCCTTGCTTTACTTCATCAGGTCTTGAATATGGTATTGATCGCCCAGGCATTGATTAAATCCCTCGCTCACCACCTGTGACACGGCTTAGGGAACTAAACTAAATAGTGTGCAAGTGTACACATGTGACCTTATTGTTCAGAATGGTGTGTGTCACGTGCCAGTTTTGTGAAGATAATCAAATAATAATAATATATGTGATGGATGTATAATGAAGTACTTTAGATGTTTTTTGACACATTGTTGCATAACTATCAAACTGTCATTAGTTAGAAATAACATTGTTAAATAATTTACTCTTGTCCCCAGTGGCTTTAATTGGTATGTTCTTAGATGCTTAAGTGCTCCAGATTTGATTTTATCGTGTCCCTCACAGAAAAAAAACACTGTTCATCCTGACAACACAAATGCCAGTTGTGGATCTTCATAGTGTTCCACTCCTGAATCCAGTCCATATATTTCATTATATTTACTTTAATTCACTTCTAGAACCCATCAACACAGGTTCCCGCTCTTGAATCAACCATGATTTTTAGCCATCTGGGGAAATCACCAGATGCATGATTTGAACAGTCTACTATTTATAATCCAGACACTTCAGGTGGCGTAAACACAGCTTGACCTGTTGAGTTTAAGTCCTCTTGATCTCAAAGAGCAGCTTCTCAAGCTGGTTGTTATATTCTAGCGATTGCAATGTTCCAATCACAATTCTGCTCACAATAATTACAAACCATAACAAAAAAAACATAATGGTCTTCATTCACTCAAACAGCCAGTATTGAATAAACTGTTAAATCACCTAAAATTTCCACCCAGACTGTCCCATTCATTCTTGTTAAAATCTTATTCAGCATCGTCTTCTGCTCCCCACAGAGAGAGAGAGAGACACACACACACACACACACACACAAATCAGTCCTTTTTAGCTTTCAGAGACGCCTGTGAAGATGCACTTTCTTGACAGCTGTGCAAATCTGAAAGCTTTCTCCTTTCCTGTGGGCTCAAATTTTAAACATTATGAAGTACAGTCAGAAGTCAGAATGGTGTCCTCCCAACGACCAAAAATTAAATGATTTTGCTTTCACTACCTCAGGCACATTTATTTTAACCATTAAGCTGCTTTAAAGGTGCCATTTTCAGTAGGCCTACATTTGTGGTATTTCATTTTATTTCTCTCGTCAAGGTTTCCTAACATTTTTTCCACTTTCTCTGATTCTTTTAAGTAAAACAGGAAAACATTTTTTTACCAGTTATTTGAGGTTATTGTTCCTTCAGAAATGTTTCTGTTAATAAACACTGGGGTCATGTTATCAGGGTCATGTTGAAAGGAATAGTTCACCCAAACATTTGGTTATTTTTGGTTATTTAACTCTAGATGAGAACCTGACCTAGATGCAAACTTTGAGTAAGGGAAAGATTATCAGTGAATAGTGTAGTGAATAGCAAAAGTATGTCTTCAGAAGACACATCACACTACCTTTTCACAGACCTTTTTACGGTCCTGGCTAGCATCTTAAATAAGTATCTCTTTCATCAGGGAAGGCCAAACTGCTAAATAATAAATGGGGTTTAACTTACAAATGTAAGTTACAAATCGAAAAACTAGGATTTATAAATGACCCATCTTTGCTGCTTTGTTTCCATAAATAGTCTGTAAGGCAAGAGATTGTGGGAGGAAGGCTTAGAGAACATTAGAATATGTCTACAGTCAGGTGTTATGTAATCATAAAAAAGAAAAAAACTAAAAGGTTTTATGTGATTGCATCTGTTCCACCCACTTCTTTCATCAAAACTGAATTGTAACCCAGCAGGTACTTTTTTAGAGGAGTCTCCTCAAAATCCCCTAGCACTTCCTGTCAGATCTCATCTCAGCACCACTAGGATGCAGATACGAGACTCTCATCCAACTCCATTCCAATCTGGAGTAAAACATGCAAAAATAACTCAAATGACTAATGCAACTCAAATTACTGCAAAGCTACTACCAAAAAATATAGTGTGACAACTCTGCCATTAATTTATCTTTCTAAGATAAAATATTGCCATTTTGCTTAATGTAAATTAACATAGTAGATGTAGTTTTCTTGCCTTGATTTTAATAATAATAGCTTTAAGCTAACACTAAAATTACCATTTTCATTAGGTTACTGTTTACATTTTATGTGTAACAGTACGTCTCCTATGCCAAGTATTAGGTAAAACAGTAAAGCAGCTTAAAATATAAATGATTTGTGTTTACTTCTGTGTAGCTCTACTTAATGAGAATTTCTACAAACATTCACACACACATACAAAGAAGAAAAGGTAAAACAAAAAACAGGTGACAATTTGACCTCTTTACAAATTTAGATTCAGTCACGTAGCTTTTCCCACATTTATTTTCTCTTTGAGCACATTTTTTTACATATCTAGATTCAAGATTCAAAGCGTTTATTGTCATATGCACAGTGAGGAAACAGGTTTCCCCGTACCATGACATTCTTTGCTGTCCACAGTGAATGCCAGGACAGTTATATAAACTAAAGTAGAGAAAATAAAAAATAACAAAACTTTCAAATAAGGCACATATAATAATAAATAAACTCTGAAATATAGAATAAACATGTGCAAATTGAAAAGATAAATAGATAAATAGCAGCGATTTGAATCTAGACAGCTTGCAGGTAATATTTTCTTAGTCCTTATCTTCAAGTGCAATTAACAATTTAGTTTTGTTGTTACTAGTTAGTGCTTTCATAAATGAGTCAAGCCAGACCCAATTTACATAAATTGTGAATTTTCCATTGTGAATTTTAATGCAGTTTACATCAGAAAGACAAAGAATAATTATTTCCCCCTGCCTGGGCTTGAGACAGTTTGAGTTTGTACAACATATGTAACAGTGTTTACCATTCAGAAACCAAGAAAATTACCAAGACCAATGAATAATTTTTATGTCAAAGGATTTTAATGCAAACAGCAGGAGAGTCTAGAGACACCCTTTATAATTATAATGTTGTACTTGAGTGTGTGTGAAACATTTACATATATGACATTAATGCATTTGGCAGACATTTTTATACAAAGCAGCGTTTGACAAATTCTTTCTTTATATAAAGAGACAATATTATAGGTATATTTCGGTAGTCAATGCGTGACACTGGGTGCAAGTTGCTCTACCAGTCCAGCTACAGGAAGATGTTAAGTGACATCAAAAAGAAGGAATAGAGCTAAATGTCACTCTATATGTGCCTGTGGATTTTGGCATCTACTGTAGGCGGGCGGAGTGACAGCATGCAAATACTGTATTAATCGTGGTCCTTTGAGAACCAGTGACAGCAGTGGAATGAAATCCCCAGGGTTTCACATCTGTGAATGTGGAATGTGATCTGTCCAGTCTCAGCTCTGCTCCTGGTAAGCATAGCATCTCCCAGAAGAGTAATTAAAGCTCCACCACCAGCAAACACACAGCTTCATTTCAGCATCTTATCTCTTGCACACACACGAAACGCACAAACAAGTCTATTCTGAACCTCAGTTCAGAGGTCACGCTCTTCCACGTCGCTTTCACCCCTATTTGGGCCTAGAATGGGTTCATTACAAATTTAGCTCCTCTCTTGGTGAAATAGGGCTTTGACCAATGTTCAAGAATAATTAATATTGTTGACTTCTTTGTGCTTACATCCATAGGTCATATGCCACAACCTGTGATTCTTTTTAAGGTATAGAAAGTTGGCCCTCATTAAACATTTATAAAACTGTGCACTAATGCACTGGCATTCTGTTGAACAATAAAAGTGTTCTTGAACCGTTCACTGTACTCAACCTACAATATGAACGGTGTTCACCGTTATTCTGCACTGCTAATACAAATACATAGCAGAAATGGATCCTTATTTAACACAGTTAGGGCAAATTACTTATATGAAAAACTGTTGATTTGAAATTCTTAATTGAACATATAAAACAATACATTTTAAGCTAAAATTAGATTTATCACAGATAAATGTTATGGTTATGTGTTACAAAATCTTTCAATGGAATTGAATTTAAATCACAAAATATGTCTGTTAAACACATATTTACTTAATCTCCATAGAGACACTGATACTGATTGATCTAAAAATCCTTGAATGGACACTGTCAAATATAAATGAAAGTGATTGACATCTTTTACAGATTCCATGCAGATTCACTGGGGTTCCCATTGCTGTGATCTACTTTGGTTAAAAGGCCTCCTAGATGCTCTCATGAACTCTCTTTGTGTCACAAGTGTCCCTCAGAGATTCATGAGAAGTATTTTGTCATTTACTCTGTCCATGACTAAACACAAAGTCAGAATGTATTTTCACAGTTTTGTGTTGGTGTCTCCTGGGATGCATTGTGTGATCTTTAAATTTTCATGAAATGAGCATCTGATTAGTCTAAGCACTGGGGGTGAGATTAGAGCAGGTCCCACAGGAAATATGTTTTCACAGAATTTAATGGCTCCCAGGAAGTGCAATACTAATAATCTGTTGTACACATACTGTATGACTAGCAAATCTTGCAGATAGAACAACTAAAAAATAAAAGACAAAGAGGTGAATTCACTACACCCTTGTGCGGCACTTGTACAAGGAATGTTTCTGCATGAAAACCTGCATCATGCAGTATTCACTAACTACCCACAATGCATTTTAACCAGGGGCTAAATGTGGATAAATAGACCCGTTATAAGTATTACAGAATATCTAAAAACCCATTCAGATGCCTAGATCACAGTGGTGGAGTGATGCTGTACATACACAATAAGTATGCCAGATCACAGCTGTCTGTTAAATCCTCTGCAGCCATGCACTCAGAACTGATCTTTAGCAAGGAGAGCTGTGTAAATTGCATTCACAAGTTTAATTTTGCTGGTGTTTGCACCATATACATTTATTTCCTTCAGTACATTGTGCGATAAAACAACACAGAATGTGTAAATAAATTTCAATCAGTGCAAATCAAGCTTAGTTGAGTTCTCTCACAGAGTTTAATTACTTAAAATTACTTAGTTAATTAATTAATTTTGACTCTCAGTTGTATGAGCTTGATTATTGCGAAACTCAAAGAGGCCTTTGCCAAAAATACATTGGAGGCATTTTTGCAAATAAACTTCAAAATATGTGCTTTAGTGAATACATAATGTCACTACAGTTAGCTAGTTACACCTCTGACTGCATTATGTCTCTTAATCAGTGAATGCCAGTTGCTCCCTAAAGCAAAAAAAAACCCTTCATGTGAAAGTATATACAGAGAGAAAACTGCCATCTAATGCTTATAGAGGCACAAAACCTCAAAATGTATTCTGTATTCTTTCTGGTCCTATAGCTCTATAAGTGCTTTCATTGTGGTGTTTATGTACCATATATGATATACTGCCCAGTCATTTAGGCCCGTCTCCTCAGCAGCGACTTACCTATAGTAAACTGTCTGTATTTATAGAGGTAATTCTCTCCCAGTGTGTGCAATAATATTCCTGGGTCATTTGATTTACTTCTCTTCTAAGGTCATGCAGGTAGAAATCTCATAACTTTGAGTTCAGGGCTACATTGTTTTAAATATGCTGAATATAAAGTAATGTTGTACTTTAAAAGCAAATAATATTTGTGGTTTGCAAAGCTGCAATCATTTGTCATTTTAAATCTTAAGCAATTCTTCACCCTTCGATGAGACATAAGGAAATTAGGTTAATATAAATGCTGCTGACTGGTAATTGAACGACAATAATCTTTTGACCCAATCTGCGTTTTAATGATGTTTTCATATTTCACCTCTGTTGAGAATGCAAAGCTGTCAAAAGAAAGTAAATTAGAAAAATTTTGGACTGACCTAAAGCCACATGAGACATTATTGAGGGTGAATTGTATGACATGGGTGGCTTGGCTCCCATTCCTAGTTTCATAACCTTTATCATGCTTTAAAATTACTGTTCTAGTCATAGACCCACATGTGACAGGAATTTCTATACAGCCCATATATTAAACGTACCCTGTTCCTACACTTGTACATTTCTATGATTCAGTTCACATTTTAATAACCTCAGAGCAAACACGATTCTCCACTAACAGAGAAAATATTGCTTCACTGGTAAGGTAATTGGGCTTTGACTATAAATCATCTCAATCAAGAGGATAATACACCAGTAAACTCCCTTTACTGTTATTTTATACACATATCAGGTATACACAAATACTACGATATTTAATACTGATTCACATGATCAAAGATGTGTGTTAAATAAATGTTAATTAATATTTTAAAGTAATAGTTGATATTTAATTGTATGAAAGATAACAATGTGGATATCCTAAAAAATTATTTATCTGATGTTTGACTGACTGTTTGGGAATCAATGCTTTAATCCATGCTAGGCACGAAAAGCAGTGCATATTTTTACTGTGTATTATGTTGATTTGATATTCCGAGGAAAAATCACAAAGCACTTAAAAATTCAATCCCTTCTTCCTTAAAGATTGTTTTTTAAGAGGCCACACAATCAGAGGCTTTGAAGCAGACAAAATCAAAGATTTACTGTATCCTTGTTAAAATAGGTCACTCAGAAAAACTTTGACGTCAGTCATCACACCCTATTATGTACTTATTATAGCATTCTCTTGTATGTTTTCTGGGAAGTTTCTAAGAAATTGTCAATCAATCATCTGTCATGAAACACTAATTGACAACCTTGATAATCACATTCATGTTCACAAAAAGACTATATATTTTACAGTTTGATTACAAAGTTGTTTGGCAATGGTACTGGCACAGAAATTACACATTGTTAACCAGTTGTTCCCCAAACAGTTGATCTACTGGTTACATGTTTCAAGTTGCCAGAGATCAGTTAAAAAAGGATTAAAAAGGTGCAAAAAAATTAAATCAGATACATGAAACCCCTGAAAATCTGACACTTGAACTGAACTGAATCTGGCAATAAAGTCAGAAAAAATGTTGACAACAAAAAGGTCTCAATTTAATAAATGGGGAGCGTTTTGTCATTTTTGATAATATTATGCAACAAATGCACTCTTTTGTCCTTTTTTAATGGATTGTCCATTTTTCTGATCCAAATCGTAATTTTACAGTGGGAGATGAGCATTCGCTTTGGAAACCAGCATAAATTTAAACTAATGGCTTTTGACAGACTCAGTCAATACCGTTTTGAAATGAAGCAGGGTTGAGGCGCCACAGTCGATCGCAGGTCAGCCCACTTCCTCTCAGATCACTATGATAATTTGTTGACCCTGACTGTTTTTCAGAGCACAACCCAAATGTGCGCAAGCACTCTTCAAGTGCAGTAAAACTAAAATAAATAAATAATAATAAATAATAAAATAAATAAAAATAGAGCTAAGAATAATTTTTTTTATGATCAATTATTGCCATTGGTATGATCCCATCACTGGACAACTAAGAGGAGAGATGCATTTTTGTTTCCCTCTTGCGTGTTGCTTTATAATTAAAATATGTCACAACGCCCATAGTTACGTCATGTCTGTATTGTGTCGTTATTCTGGCTCTAAACAACTGCTCTTGTCTTGCGGAAGACAAGAGCAGTGATCTTGATGTGTGGCATGCAGGGCCAAAATAAACATTTTCCCATTATGACACTGGTGACAGATTGCACGGCAGACACAGTCATCTGCAGAGCTCAGCAGCGAAGAGGGACACAGCCGAACAGAAGCCTATGTCACTAACACAAAAGAAACACCCACACAATCTCCTCCATCTTGTGTGAAAGGCAGATATAATGGAGAAATGTGTTGGAGGGCTGTGGCCAGGCGGCTACCTGCGTGCCCGATTCCTCTGATATGTTTGACAGCTGCCTGACAGGAAAGAAAGAAACAAGATAACACAGAGAAGAGGAGGGGGCACCTGTTCTGTTAACATCCTTTTCTTGTTGACCTAAGAATGAACTATCTTTATTATAAGCCTCTGATGTTCTCCATATGGAGTTGGATGGTAACTTCGCTGTTGAGAGCAGGTGTAGTAAAAACAAACATCGAAATGCAACTCACATGTTCAACAGAGGATGAAGGTAAATCGATGACTTGGTCTGAAGCGTTGTACACATTTGGACTGATGGGACCTGACCCTCCTCAAATACACACCTTTGTGTCAATAATCACTTGTATAACTATTTTTCTCCATGTAAAACAAAAAAGAGTTATCATCAAAATGTCAAAGTGGATCTTTTCCATACACCACTACATGATGAATAATGGCTGTCAAGTCTTTTGCCATTTTTTCTCAAAACGAAAATATAAAACAAAATTGCATACAAATCCAGGATTACAACACTGATCCACTAGTATGATCAAAGAAAACTGCTCCTATAGATCAACAAGCCACATTACCTCAAAATAATGTTTCAAAATCGTATTATAGTATAATGCTTATAATTAAAAGACTGATAGGAAAGTTTACTTATTAGGGGCTTTTGGGGTTCTACAGAAGACATACAGGTATCAACAAGCACAAGGACAAGTAAACAATGAAAGAATTTGCATAATTACCAAAGAAAATAATTGTGTCAGCCATGAACAACTATGTGGTTGTGAGCTTTTTGGTGTATACTGACAGAACCTTTTAATCTACAAGTCAAAACCTGACTCAAAGTCACTGGCTGGTCACCACCCACTGTTGTGACAATGTATCTTACAAGAACGGTTATTGTAAGAATTAGTTAATAAAAGAGTTATTCTGGTGAGCGGAATCATAGATTCCAGTCAGTGAGGAAACGCAGTATGCCACTATTAAATGCTAGTAACAAGACTTGGCTGAGTGAGGCTAGAATACCTCACTCATTGTTTTTGTGTTTGCCCCTGACTCTTCATCAATAAGCTATACCTCAGAAGTGTATGGGTATTTTTATGGGAGAGCTTCTAGAATCTAAGATGTGGTTTAAAACCGGTAGTCTCTGCAAATGCCAGCCTCTGTGGTACTGTAACAGATTAAGACTCCAATGCGTATCAGCAAAAGCTCTGCAGAAGCTATAATAGATGCAGCAGCTCATTTATGTACAGTATAAATTTTCGGAGCAGAGTACAAATGCAAATGGCTTGCCATTTTTTCTCCACACTAAATTAAATTAAAGACCTATATGTGTCTGTATATTGTGCTGTGAACTTTACAAAAATGAAAATATTCGTGCATTTTTAAAAGAAATGCTGATTTACCAGACTACGAAATTGGAGCTTGTTATCATATACAGTACGGTAATGACCTTTGCCAGTGCAGAGGGTTGAGCTTTACTACTGACACCATCAGTCAGTCTGAATAAACCACTGGAGATTACACAGCCAACAGCAGACCACTCACCAGAGGCTTTAGACAGCGCAACCGAAAGTCTGTACAAGGACGTAGCAGATGCGGTGTGAATATACATCATGAGACTTTGTTCAAAAGATGACACAATTCCTTGCGCTCCCTTGTAAAGGGTTATACCTGGGGATGTTATTGTCAGATGGTATTTGGAGAAGATAACTGGCCAACAGTCAGAACAGCGTGGTGGTGATTTCGATAAGATACTGTCTGTTAACTTTAGAACACATAATATAATAGATTTTTGT
This sequence comes from Botia almorhae, assembly GCA_036877575.1. Classification (NCBI taxonomy): domain Eukaryota; kingdom Metazoa; phylum Chordata; class Actinopteri; order Cypriniformes; family Botiidae; genus Botia; species Botia almorhae. Next base: position 72,332 of record JAZGTJ010000041.1, on the reverse strand, counting down.
GTATGTTTTGTGTATGCTTTATTAGGATTGATGACATCATAGTATTTATACTAGTACTATATTAAAAAGTATGTGATAAATACATGACTAATATACATCAATATATACAGTATTTGATGCATAGAGACAGGAGGAGACAGACAAAAGGCCCCACTCAGATTAATGCACTGGAATCAACTGTTATATCATTATTAATTACAGTAACATAACACTGTACAACATGAACATTATAATGAAGACTAACCGACATTTTTGGTTTGAGACCAATATCTCAAATATTATATAAAAATATAAAAAATATAACCCTTATGGTGAGGCCAATTATATTGTTAATTGCAATCAAATATCAGTGTACCTCTAACTTCATATTTAACCTGAAGGCCTCAGGAGATGTTCAGATGATATTACCATATTAGTACATTACCATAAATCACCTTTAGCTTGATATGCCATTACTTCCATTAGTAATTATACAGCCTTTCCAACCTTTCCCCTCAGCTATGCAGGGTACAGAAACTCTCTCCATCAGACAAATAGTACCGCCTATTATAGAGCACAGTGTTTCCAAATGAGCCCATTTGGGAATCAGTAATAACAAGCTGATGGAGCATTGACAAGGCAATGTGCAGTGTATTGTTTGTGTTTTTCCTTTTAAAATTGCACCCCTCTCTCTCTCTCTCTCTCTCTCTCTCTCTCTCTTTGCTTCTGGCTGATGGCCACTCTTGTGTGTGAACTCTGTCTTTGTCTCTGGGTCTCAGAGAGACAGGCCGAATGTGGTAACAAGACTTCCAGCAAAGACTGCGGGGCGCAGGTAGATCAAAGATTCAGTCCACAAGTAGTGTACTGTGAAATTCACAACGTGACAGGAGTGCCTGGGTCTTGTCCTCCTGTTTTTTAGCAGACATTTTAAATCCCTTGTCATTCTGATCAAAGCCTGGACCTGTGGACTGGAGAAAACTCCCAGCAGCTAAAGGAAAATGTTATCGCGAGCCAGAATAGAGGAGTATTGTAATAAGATTGGCTGCAAAACGGCATATTAAGATTCATTAAGATATAATTGAGTGCAGTTAGAACATCATTCACTTCTCTCCTGTGAAAGAAATCAGGTGTTTTGGTGATGTTTTTGTTTTTTTAAATGTTGGATCTGAGACACATTTTAGTAAACAATTGAAATGTGCAGTTCTAAAGTGGATGTAAACATAGATGTAAACAATAGCAAGAAAAACAGTGGGGGTGGTAATCACTCAGGACTTATTTGCAAATATCATAATGATATCTGGGAATGTTGTATAGTGTATAGTTATCAGGATCTGTGATTTATTGTGATTGTTTAATCGCTTGGTCCTCTTTAATCTCCATTGGACATCAATGCTTTGTACAATTAGATTTTAAGTGTGCGTTCTCCAAATTGCTACAATACAATACAATTTACTTTTTTCATTTACTTCTCACAAATATTAAACTCATCTTCCCTAAAAAACATGTTTGTAATTTTTGGAATATTGTTACAGTACTGTTACAGTAATTGGTAAAGTATTGCAATAATTTACAAACATTGTGTTTCCCCACTCCAGGTAAATTGGCACAGCTGGTTATAAAGGTACAACATTTAAATAAGACAGCTGATTCATTTAACAAACTAGCTAGCTATCTAGCAAACAATTTAAACAATAAAAAACACATTGGTCTTTACAACTGAGAAGATATATCTATTAACAATTCTTGGGATGGCACTAAAACCTATTCAGAGAGAGTTGTGTAGTAAGGCAATCTTGACTAGTTTGACTTACTCAAAAAATACTCAATACTTTAAAATCAAACCAGAAATAAATCAAATACTGTTAAAACTCTGGTATATTGAGGTATCATTCAAAAAACATTTACATTTGCTGCATGCATCGCCAACACGCCCTTTCAATGGACATGTGTCAATCTAATCAATCATTGTCAAGGTTCACAGGTGTTCCTTGCTCTTCTAATGATTACAGCAGCTTTCTCATGAAATACAGACTGACAATCTCTAATTTCAGAGTCTTTGCTGACCTGATTTTTACAAATACTGATATGTTGTTCTGAAGAAAATTCAGTGTGATTCTGAATACATAAAAATATCCTGTTATGTGGATTACTGACAGCGTCTTGGCTAGACAGTGTTTCAGCATTGTCGGTACAGACAGTTTGAAGTTGAAAAGAAGTTGACACTGACAGATCACTTTCTGAATCCCGGTGCTGTTTTGTTTGAAACCACATTCAAAACAATGCTTTTAATACCATTTTAATGATTTCTTTTGGTTAGTGGCTGAGTCCCTGTGATCCATCAAAACGTCAAAAAAACGTTTTGTTGGTTTAATTGGCTGTTATGGCTGTTATGTCTTGTTCTACCTCTCATCACTGCTGTTTTCAACATGTTTTGTTTAATTTCAAACAACTAAATTAAATTTGAATCCCACTAAATGCGTGAAAATCTATTATTTTAATTTAAGAAAAAGCAAGGCAAACCAAAATACCAAATACTATAATTTCCTTTCTAAACTGCTTCATGGATTCACCTTATGTAAGTTAACATAATAGATAATTCATTAATTTACGTTTATACATTCTTAGAACACACTTACTTTGTAGCAAGAACTTGAATACCACCTCCCTGTTTCCCTTCACACCACTTCCCTGTCACTCTGTATTCCACCTCCTTATCCTGCTGAATACCACCTCCCTGTTTCCCTTTACACCACTTCCCAGTCACTCTGTATTCCAGCTCCTTATCCTGCTGAATACCACCTCCCTGTTTCCCTTTACACCACCTCCCCGTCTCCATGCTGCCTCTGATGTTCTCTCCTCTGCTGCGAGTGCAGGATGTTGATATTCAAGAGAGCTTTGGAAGTGGAAGACACTGATTAAAATTACGTTCATTATAACATGTCTAAGCTAAGATGCAACAGCATATTTGTCACTTTAGGGGAACAAAGGCTTTGGGGAAGAATGGGGGATTATCCACATCTGTGATCATACAATGAATGGAACATGTTCTACTATAATCTCAGGCCAAGATGATGCATTTACATTCAGCTAAGTTTCCAAAAAAGAAGTGAAAATCTGAACTACTGGTACACCTGCTATAACATAATAGAAAAAGGGATAATGTACAGTCATTATCAGATGTATTATGCTGTTAATATATATCTTGTATTACCCACAAGGGTTTTCGGGTTTTCCTTTTTTTGGTAATCTGCTGACTGTACATTATTACACATTTTCTGGCTAAATAGCATGAAATATTGATTTAGCATGAAATTATTTTATTATGTGAGAAGAGATTGTGCAGTGATATGAGAGACGTGAAACTACAGTGCAGCTATGTTGAAAATTAGTAACTGGGAAAACTTCAGTTATATAGCTTTACAATTCAGCTATTGACCAATCAGAATCCAGGGTTCTACAGGAACGTACAATAAAAACAAACAAATGACAGCCTTTTAAAAAAACAGACATATATGTCATTCATGGACAGTTAGTACCATCAACAGACTGCAATGGATCGCCAATATAAATATAATGGAAGAATCTGAAAGCATCAGGCAGAGTCAGGTCAATGAGACAGTCCATTGATGTCAAAAATGCTGGTAAATCTTTGTGTGGGTTAGATAAGGTGCACTAATCCATATCTGCCTGTTTAGACCATGTGTCACACTCGGTGTGTAAGTAGAGACCAGATTAGGATCAAGAAACATGATAACATCCGGTACATTGTATATTACTGACCCCCGCATCATGTTAGATTAATTTCGAGGGCATTACAGGCTGTCTGTCTGAGAGAACAGCAGTGCTGATTTTCCTAGATCATATTGATGCAATTTTCTGTAGGTTCAGCAATGCCAGATCTTGTTTAAAGCGTTAAGTAAGATTTGTATGTATTGTAAATCAAGAATATATCATAAACTAATTTTCAAAGATTATGCTTGAATTCAAGGGGTCAAGAACAACATTGGCATGGGAGGCAAATGATTATATATATGGGCCAATGATTATATATGAGAGATAAACATGGATGAACATAATGCCAGGACATCTAAGAGTTACAGGACAAAAGTAGATAAAACTATATGTAACTGCCAGCCACTGCAGCTGAAGATACTGTATATAAGAAAAAGACTGCAGCAGTTTGAATGTGACAGTCATCTCTCTGCTGTCAGCTCACAGTTCTTCTGCTCTGTGATGAATTGGTCGAGGAACTTGCTAGGAGCAAGGCAGACTGGTTATGTCACCCATAAGTGGGTCAAATGTAGAGTAAATGCTCTCCACAGGACACACAATCTAGTTGACTAGAGTCAAGTGCATCATGGGTAATTGAACACGGCCAGTGTCTCTTTGCACAAAATAGACTTGTATCAAAATAGGCTGATATTTTATGCATAAAAAATGACAGTTTTGTGGATTAAAAATGACTCTTCATAAAATAAATAACCTATAAGAGAACTTTGCATTTACATGCACATTTACAAATGAAATGTTTGTATTTATTTATTTATTTATTTTAGGTAAGTCACTTAAGAAGTGTGACTTTGCTGCTACATTTTTGGTTACAGGCGAAAGACATGGCAGTACAGGCACGGGTGTTACGTTTAAAATTCTGATACATTAGGCTGCTGTTTTTCCCCAAACTGCTACTAGCAGGTATCTAAGAAACCCGCTTTCTTTCCCACCCTGCATAACAGGCTTCTATTTCACTCTGTATGCCACAGTTACAACCCTCTCATCATGATGCACACACACACCATTATACAGTGATACCTTTGGCAAGCATTTAAAGAGGGAAATCTTATATAAAGCATTGTGCAATGTTTCATTTTTTCCTAGGATATTTGCTCCCATTTTAGCCTTCGTCTCTAATGACGAAGATGCAGTAAGACTTCTAAATGGAAGACCTCTATTTATGTGCAGGATGGAGTTTAACCAAAAGCTAAAGGGGCATTAATACCGCTGGCATGGAAACTCATCAGGGAGAATAATTGAAGGCCTTGTCGTTTTCCTGATATGCCGGTCAGAGCTGCCTGCTTTATGACTGAACGTATGTCTGCAAATCGCACATGAACAAGGCAAAATGGACTTCCATTAGACTTGAATTGTGACTCTGGGATGTTTTAATATGTCACTGCTACAGTAAATGGAGCAATACCTGTGCTGTATTTTATCTTTTATCCTGTCCCTGTTTTTCAGCCCTAACGGTTGACATTTTTTGTAGTTGAATGGTTCAAAAAGCTCAAGATATGTTCGAAAAAAACATGAATTGACAAATACAGGATATGATCTGCTGGAATCAACCGGGTTTATTTTTTTTATTGGATCAGTCGTTTAACATTTCATTTAACTGATTTGCAGTAAGGAAGAGTTTTGAGGAATATATATGACTATTAATAACTAAAGGACAACACTGCAGAAACATGTTATTGTAGTTGTTAATTTCATAATCAATATTTCAGGAAGTATCATGATTTGTAACTAACATGACTCATTTTGAGTAGCCAGATTACACTTGTATAACATTCTGGTTTTCTTCAACAAACAGCCAGACTTTGTGTTTCCTCATGGCACAAACCGTAGTCATGGATTGTTTGCTTAAACCAGCATGCATGTCCTCTTATGATACCATCCTGTCTGCCTCTGTGAAAAATGACACTGCATAGTTCATTTACGGAGATGGGCTGGCAATGACACATTGACAGTTTGGTTGCAATGACAGTGAAGGTTGAGTTTTTGATTTGTGGTTTCCATTCTTCCTGGCAGGTGCTTCCCCATCATCTCGTTTGGAGGAGATAAGGAGCCAACCGCCACCTTTTCCCAAAGCTATTTTACTAAAAACATTGAAAATAACATGTTGCCTCATTTGTTGAAATGTCAATTTTAGCTTTATTTATTTGGTATTGGGGGCTGACAAAGTTCTAACACCAAAACAACAATGTGTGGTATTGAGGGAGTCCTAGGGTCTAAAACCCTGTAAGAAACAAAGCTAAGCATAATGCAGTTAACATTCTGCCACTGGGAATAGTAGTGTGTTATCTCTTTAAACAAACCGCTTTTTCAAATCAACTCTTTGACTAATGCAATATCAATAATGTTGCCCTATGGGAAGGTATAAAACAGCACTTTTTTTTCAAGTGTAAATCGTGGGTTATGCCGCAAAAAAGCAGATGCCTTTCGGCAAACTCTGATCGAAAGGGCACCAAATGGGCTTATTAACATTTTTCTCACACCATCTGGGATTGAGTGAAGGGTAGTGTGTGACAGAGTGCAGTTGCTGGTGTTCCCATACGGTCTAGTAAACCTTGATTTAGGGATTGTTGAGTTACAGAGATGATTTATATGAATCTTTCCACTGTTGCCTCCTAGCTCAGGGTTCTAGTGCGTAGGTGTATTAGACTCAATTTCCTGAATTTGTACCACCTGAGGGTTGGTCCAACTCATTTGTTCTCTCTGACACATACTCTTGCACAGAAAGAGAGAGACATCTTTGTCAACTTTTTTCTCTTGGATTAATATTTCTTATTCATTTGAAGGGGCATAGTTTATGGTAGCACGTAGTGCCACGCCCCTTTCTCAGACATAAGCTCCACCTTGTACTGTGCTGTTTAAATGTAACAGAAAATACATTAAAACCTTTACTAAATGTTCCCCAGTTTCTGATACAAAATAATTGATATGTTGTGCAATTTTGCTTACTATACAAGTTGTATATGTGAATGGGTAACTTGGGACAACACTGAACTTGTACCATGTAAGATTTTTTGATATTGGTATCATTTTGTGTAATTACTTACTGCTTTTTCTTTCATATACAGCATTACTATCACAAAAAATACTATAGGCAATTATGCTTGCTTTGTGAGGTCATGTTCAGAATATAGGGATCCCCCATCTCCAAAATCCCCATATAATCCCAGATTTATTTATCTTTCATGCTGTACTCCATTTGCTTACATAGTGTACTCCTGGAATGAACAGACCTAAAACATACATTAACAGCAGAAGCTACTGACTTAATTTTGCTGATGCTTGCTTTAACCTCAGGGGAACTAGCGCAGGGACTAAGACAGACATACAAACATACAGCAGCTGTTTGCAGACATCCTTTATGCCCTTCTCCTTATCACTCTTAAAGCACCAAATCTAAGCAGCTGAACTTTGCACTGACGTATTCTCACATACTCATGAAAGCATAACTGGATAATTTTTACTGCTTCAACTAATTATGGCACTAGCAGGTTACTCATTTGTCTTCAAGAACACGACACAGTCCAGCAAATCCTCTAATAGTTTAAATCATCTGTGGATTCTACCGGACACAGATGTCTCCGTCAAGCCAGAGTGCTAATTATCAGGATAGAACACAGGTGAGAGTCAAAATAAAAAGATAATCTTGCACATCTGTCGCTGGTCTTATAACAAAGTGTCGAGATATAACACATTTCCATGACTGGATTCTCATAATTTACTAACTGCTTTTGGCACAAAATGGTTGACAGAATCCTTAAGAATCCTTTGGTCTGGACCTGATGATACAAAGTAGCACTAGGGGTCGTCATATCTGTTCTGATTGGCCAGAGATCTACAGGGATAAAAAAAAGAGCATACACTCTTGCGCTGACACTAAGCATGGGAAATGCGAGCCCAGGCGACCAGGTGTGTCCCGACTCCTCCGATTGAATCCCCACCTGCCTATGTAGCCTTCACCACCACAGAACACTTTTCATCTCACCTAATCTCATTATGATTTTATGGCCTGTGCTTTCCAGGGATGCTAGGCATTAGTGCAGAGAGCTTCCAAATAGATTCCCTCCAAGCTACCACGAAAAAGAAACCAAATAAGAGAAAAAATCTTCAGCCCTGTTCCAGTCCTGACTTGATAGAGTTGTTTTTGACAGAAGCCAACTGGAATGGCAAGCTGAATTGTTACCGTTTGATACTGCTGGTTTATTTTTGCTCCTTCTAATGATTCTAGACAGCAGTTGTACTGTAACAGCTTGAGTTGGCTAAGGCTAATGATGGCCAATTAGCTGGAGCCTGGAGAGACAGTTGTTTTTTAATGTCTCCGGTCTATGAATTATTTTAAAAGTAACATTAGAACTGATTAATAACATGATTTAAAGGGTGAAATGGTAAATGAAACCCATAACTATATTGAGTTTAAGAAATAATTTAAAAGACAAAAAACAATTATTTACTATTAAAATGGAGAGACCCATAACAAGATATGAATTTTAAATTCTAAGTATGTAATTTATGTGCCCCAAAAGCATCAATTTTAAAAGGGATAGCAAAAATAAAGAACATGTGTTTTCACAGATTTACACAAACCCTGTTAAGCAATTCTCTGCTACATCTATTAGTACTTACAATATACAGTAAAACTACTGTATACACAACCTTTTTTAAGCTTTAGACTTATTGCTTAACATTTAGAATTCTGTATTCATACATACAATTTTTACAGTATGTAAAACCCTTCAGGCCAAGATATAATTATTTATCTTCTCTGTTGGGATTGTGCCAATTTGTTGACACTAATTTGGTGTTGACAGTGTGTCACATTAGGTGTGGACGACACTGTCCATCTGGCCAGGGCTCACAGAGGCTATTCTTAATAGCATACGCAGAGGAAGCGTGGGAGTGATTACTGACAGAGTCATTTCTGTTTCTGGAATGTGGGTTGTAATAGACTTGCACTGAAACATTCTGACACACTTGCACTGAAACATTCTGAGTAGGCAAAGGTGAGCCCAAACACACACACATACACACATTTGAACAGATTAACAGATAACACGTAGAAATTTTGTAATGCTATGTAGCATAGGCGTTCTAATAGGCTGTCTCTAGAGTCATTGAAGCTGAATATGGCGGTGAGGCGACCCGCTCTATGTAAAATAAAACTGCTTTAATTAGGCTGCTGATATGACAGGAGCCTCACATGAACATGCATAATGTCTGCAATTTTTTATATAAATGTGTAAAATGTTTTTAATGAGGAAACATTGCTAAGTGTAACTTGAAATAGCAAGTCTTATTGTACATTTATCATAACAGTACATTTACAAATTACAAAAAGCATTAACACAACAACTTTAACAGACAGTAGTTCCAAAGTAATATTCCTGAAAAATATGCTATCCGAAATGGTTCTTCTGGCAAGCAGGCCAGAAGAACCATGGCAAGCAGGACGCTGACAACAGGCAAGCAGGACGTTAACATACGCCAGTCAGTGTGCCAACAATATATCCACTGCTTTCAACATCGCAACGTTCCACTCCATAAGAGTGCTGCAGTTATTTTATCTGAAGTGTCCACACTGAGGAGCACATAAACCCTCAGACCCTTTAAGCCAGACTCTCAGACATATATCTCTGCAGCTTTCATCACCACTGTGAACACGCAGGCACCTGGACAGGTATAAATATTAATCATGCCCATTGTTAGAAGAACCTTTGTGGGCTTGACGTGAGCAAAACATCCTCCCTCTCTTCCAGTCTTTTCTCTGATGACTGACAGATTTAAACAATTTTTTAACTTTTTTGTGCATGGCCTCACAGTTGGTAAGCAGCATACTTGTCAGGCTGTGCCTCTTAGTAAACGTGCGAGTGTGTATGTGTGCATGTGTGAAATATAGTGGTAAACGCAACAGCAGAGATTGCTGCTGTGATTGACAGACCGCAACATTAGCATTCAGATCCATACCGCTCCTTTGATATCTCCTTGCTGTAAGCCGGTGGGACCAGCTTGTTCTCCGGCGTAACTTCCTATATCCCTCTGTCCAGCACAACTACAATTACAAATTCTTTACTGTAGCTCTGTAAGGACGCAAAAAGACATTGTGACTGTCTTTAACACAATGATGAAATGACAAAGGTGACAAAGAGATTAAACAATGTGCTAACATGACAGATTTCAGTATAGAAATGATATTAAGTGCCTGGGGATACCGTACGTGCAAGGTCAAACTGCTGAAAAAGACTAGCCTGGGGGGAAACACGGTCTTTGACATAAACGGCTGAGGAAGGAAAATGTAAAGCAGTGCGCGTACATGAAAATCAAACTGTTAACTGTGTTTCAGAGGCCTCAATACAAGCATAATTTTAAGGGAAAAATGGAAGGTCCGGGGTGGGTAGGATTGTTTCCATGAGCATAAAATATTAAATTGAGGTCTTTGTGGAATGAGAATAAAGACATAAGCGTAAGAGGAGCATTTAGCATTATTTACAGAGTCTCAAAAGTGAGAACAGACTGAAACATACAGTGTTTGTAGCATTTTGCATGAGTGTGTCAGAAGGTTGTGCTATTGTCTCAGTATTACACATATCAAGTAAATCATCTGAAGTGCATGTGACCTGAGCTTACAGTGTAAAAGTAGCTCATTTTATACCACTGTCCACTGAATGGGATTATTCCCATTATGGGATTAATGGAAATAGGACACTAATGTTTGTCAGGTCCTGGCCATTAAACAAATATCCAATATTCTTCCTGACTGACAAGGCAAGATGGCTTACCACCATCACCTCATATCTCGGTAGGCTGTAACAAATCTTCTTATATGCTGACAATGAAGAGCTTGACACACTTCAGTGGAAGGAAGTAGTGTGTGCGCGTTGAAAATTGCTAGAGCATGCGCACAATCAAAACATAACAATTAATAATGGAGAGAAACAAGTGGCACGCTAAAAATGTTCCAGATAGCTTGTGAAATAAAATAAATAAATAGTTAAATACTTTCCTTTTCTTGTGTGTATGCATTACTTACATAAGTTATTTATTTATTATAAATAAATAATAAATAAATACACTTTCAGATCTGACATATTTTGAGACTTTACAAACAGTCATGCAGGTCTACATTTGTCCTCTGTGATGTAACTTCCTCTTTATGATTATCTTGTCACATGACACACAAAAATGGCTTCCAGCCTAACAGTTGTACCCAAGAGGTCAATGTTTGGCTTTTTGCCAATATTGCATGGATAGTATGTATGGACAGATGTCAGTATGGACACCTGTCTTCAATGACTGTCATTTAAAATAAGCTATGGACAAAAAACACAATCATTTCAATACAGTTGATGTTTAGCAAGTGGATAATTGTTTTAGAGGGCTCTTGAAAGCACTGACATCACAGCTAATCTTAGCATTGTGTGTTTCTTCCATTAGCCAATCAGCATTATCAGAATGTCAGGACATAATTTTCCAGTGCAATTTTCAGATTGATTATTCATTATTACTGAGGTGATTTACTCACTTTTTTTAAAAAAAAGACATTTTTCCTTAAAAATTAGACTTCAAGCTTCTCAAAAATATCTGAATTAATTTTGATTTTAAAGCATTTTCTGTGGCATTTTGGACCTCTTCTATGATTAATCTTTCTCATTTACCACAAAGACCCCTGAAAGAAGTCAATATGATTATGCAAAAGCATTGTTCATTGGATATTAAGAGTTTGTATATAACTAGGACGCGTAATCTTGATGTTCTGTTTCCTCACTATAATTACAAACACAACGCAAACAGCTGTGGATGTTTTAGGTCAACACTCATTATGTGTGCAAGACAGCTCTCTGAAGAGCTCAGTGTCGAGGTGGTTTCTAATCATGTCCACATCAGGCACTGATTAACAGTTTAATCACAACTTGCCCAAAAACATTAACAAGCTTTTAATTGAATGATGTACAAAAAATAAATAATAAATTACAATAACGTCATTAGCAGCTACCCAGGCGAAAAATGCTGTTAAGTCTCTTAGAGAAGCAGCGGTTAACAATAATCTGATCAATTACAGATAAGAAGGATAATGCTTCTTACTGAATGATAAAAGTGCCCTATTCAGAGGGGATCCAATATAACTACTATATAGGAGGCAACAATCAGAAAGTGTTTTTATGTCTGTAATCTACAGATTATTTTAAATGTATTAGTGTATTGTAATGGTGTATTCTAGGCTCCAGAGTTTATTTCTAACCCAATCAAAAACATCTGCTTCCAAATAACCCTAGATTTGAATCCAGACCATATTCAAGTTATCTTATTTTCTAGAATAAGACCTTAATTAGCTCTGAAATCAATTTAATTCTTGATTCTTCCTTCTATATAACCATTCCAGACAAGCAATTCTGAAGTTCTGCCCTTACTCATTATGCATATGAATCAGGTTTTTCAATCTTGTAATACATCCTGCAGATGAAACACATATACAAGTGTAAATCATAACATCATGTTGTGAATGTATTGCTGGATCGGGGTGGGAGGTTAAGCAGACGCAGGGTTGAGTGAGGAATCGGAGGTGGATGAAGAAAAGAGCATTGCAATCATACTCCATCAGTGCCATCAGAGCAAACAACTCTGATTGATGGGTGGGTGTAGACGAAGAGGTCTCAGATGGAGACGAGAATGAAACAAGAAGCGAAGAATCTTCCCCTGTCACAATCCATCACGGGAAGATAAAAACAACCCTGAGAACACCACGATACACATTATCTTAGTGATGCTTAGCGATGGCCCACTGCAATTACTGTCCTGAAGATTTGCATTGCAAGCCTGTAAAGGCGGACAGGACAAATTAAGTTACTTTAAAGCAGATGGCAAATACTCTGAATTAGATGACGAATGCTTTAAAGTATATGTTATCTAACAGACAATTATCACATCTTTTATAAATAAAATCATAGGTTTCGTCATGTTCAACACAATCTTATTAATGCTTTTCTGAATGTCTTTCTGTGCTATTTTTTTATTAACGCAGGTTCCAAATTCTGAGGGGATTTTCTGAGAGCCAACCCAAATTATGAGTAGCCACATTATATACTGTATCTATGATTTTCCTCTAATAAATTTCTATGAGAAATCTATGCTCTATGATCTTCTGATCTTTCTGCACCACCAATGGCTGTGATGTTGTGCCCCACATTTTGAAAATCATTGCTTTACACAAAACACACAGACAACTCAATTTAAAGTTATAGCAATCATTCACAGTTAAAGCAACCATTAGCATGTTGCTAAATTGGCTATTCTGATAAGCATAACAATACAAGGCATACAAATGTAGGTAAAATAGTACATTAGACTGAACTATATGTTATTAACAGTTCTCAGTACTGATTGAATTAAAAGTGTATTTATAGTCAACATTTTTCCTGACTCATCAGCATTACAACTAAGGTATTTTAGAAGGTTGCCTAGACTGCCTATCTTTCGGAATGCACCTGTGTAACACTGTAAAAAATTCGGCCTACTATTATTAGGGTCTGGGGAAAAAAAACATCAGGACTAATTTTAAACAACTGTGAACAATCAGACTTGCATTGCAAAATAACCATGATTTATAGTGCAATTTCTAGAATAAAGTATCCAACTAATTGGTGGCTAGGCTTGGTTAAATGTTGGATTCTGCATGGGTCTTACTCTCTTACACATATGAAAGTGAACTACAACTGTTCTGCTTGATATATATGCTAACAGTATTACTGCCATCAGTTTAACGATCGCCTCAGCTAGCAATAGTGCCACAGCTTGACAGCTAAAATTCAAGAAACAGTTGATGTTTAGATATCGGTTGCCATTTGGATACAGTGCTATACACATTCAGGTTATACATTGTGGTAATTTACTGTAGGGATGTCTGGTGTAAACATAACTGCCTGAGATTAGTGGAGTAAAACGAGAATCACACCTGGAGTGATTAGTCTTTAGCATGTGTTTACAAAGTGAGGATTAGCGAGGCTGCAACACAATTCCATAAAATTCTAAAACCCTCATCACAAATTGCAGTCGAACATGGAGGAACATCCCAGTGATAAAGCCGGGAACAGTGTGGGGGATTTGTCAGGTGGGGCTGATTTCTGTGTGTAATTCTGACATCTACTTTGTCCGCCGCAGTTCTTCTCCTTTTTACACTTTGACAAGATCACAAATCTGTCGCCCTCCGCAGGTTCATTTGAATAATCAATGTCTCCATAATTCAGCTGCTGACTGCAGCTTGATTCCAGATCTCATTAATAAGTACCTTGCATCTACTTTTATGCCAAACAAGCTTTAACATGGTTGCCTTATCTAAATTTGCTTAATTGACACATGGAAATAACATGGCTTTCTCTTTCATCATTGCTTTTATTTGGAGGAGATGAAATGCATGTTCCAGTGATCCCTAATTATCCATAAACCTGTCTGGGTGAGATATATGCTGCATGGATGATTTTAGCTTCCCTAAAATAGAAAATCAGTTTATTGCAGTCAGAATAGGCCAAAGATGACAGAAATAAAACTGTTACTTTCCACATGTGAATTACAGAAAGTATGCAGCGATTTAGCTCAGCATCTCATTAGAATCTGAATCATTTATGCTTTTGTTTGGTATGAATGTTTACAGATTAAATATACTTTCTTTAAATGATGCTATTTCAGACAAATGTTCTCCCTAAGTTAGTTTGATTTTTTAAAGGGTTTTATTATTTGGTCTTGTTTGAAAATGGCTTGTTTGTCCTCAAAGTGTAAAGTCTTTTAAAGGGACTATGATATGAGGCATAGAGCTGAAAAAGCAGCAAAGAAAAACAGACAAAAAAATGATAATGTCTCACTTGAGGACAGCAAGGAGATGATGTGACTCATATTTGCAATCTCATCAACCCAAAAGCACCGGTTGGCTCTGTAAAGCAGTTACCTTCACCTCTCGGAAACAAAGACGACAAAAAGCAGAAGGACTGCTTTACTGGTAGTCTTTTATGCTAGCAGAACCACAAATTCTTAGTAATCAATATTTCAGTGGGTGTGGACACTAAACCCTCAAACAAAACAAAGAGCATTAAATAGCTATAGAAGTTATTATTTTCCTCAGCTTCTTTAGTGCATGTTTTCAGAAGTGTACAGATTCCAATGTGATTTATTTGTGAACATTAGTGTACAGTGCATATATTTAATACTTTCAGGGAGACTGACTTATTATATTAGACTGACTAAAATATTAGTGACACAATCTGTTCAAATTAAACTGTCACAAGCAAAATTGTCTATTGGCACATCTAACCAAACATCAAACTAATTAATAAATAACAACATTTGTGCTTTATCCATGTCCAAAACAATCGTAACAAAAAGTGATTGAGATGCCTACTGTTGCTATGGTTACCTTCTCACACAAATATGATTTCTGCTTGTGAGCATATATTTACAGACCGAAATACTACATTTGTATATGCACATGTACCCCCTCACCCCCATAACTTATACCTCACTGACGAATGGATGGATACTCTGATAGATAGACACACAGACAGACTAACAAACATTTATACAGATACACTTAATGCTGCCAGTCAACATTTTAGAAAAGGCTTGTGTACAATAAAGTGCAGATTCATTCAGTTGACGTGAACTCATTATAGATGAGCAAGAGTCACTTTAAACACAAATCCCGTGAACATCAAGAGAGAAGGTTGCATATTACCTCATTTCCCTTTTTCTCCAGGCACGGCAATGCTTATACCATTATACATGGTAACATCTGAGCTCTTTGGAAATGTCTCGTGTTGTTCAGGCATTGTAATTTGCAGTGACAGCTCAGGTATGTAGATGCTAGAAAGGGTGTCTGTGTTACATGCTACCTCAAATAATTTTAAAAAGGTAAATACAACACAGCACATGAAGGCCACCACAATATTGTATGTACCAGTGTAAACCTCCCAACTTTCTGAGTTGGGGGTGTATCAATGAAATATTATAAAAATGAACAGAAATTGATTTTACTATTAATTATTGTTTCCCTTACACAACTAAACATTTTCTTGCAGAATCATGCAGAATCAAGTAATTCTTATTCCTTGTAGAGCACAGGGTACAGATTGCTTACAAAGTTTATTTACCTAGGTCTGATTTGTTATCCAAAGCCTGCTTTTAAGTTCCCTACATTATTACAAGCATTTGTTATTTAGTCACTCCAGATTCAGGCAAACAGATTTTCTATTAAACAGAAAGTACTGCGGTACTGCAGAAGGTACTGCGCACAATTACACCAGACCATTTAATTAACCACAGTGTTTTTCTCTCATGAGCTTCTCTGTATTATATCACAGCTGTCTTCCACCTCTGTATCCACTATCTGCTTCATCTGTACTCAGCAAACAAAGAAAGAAAAAAGAGAGAGAGAAAGAGAGAGAAATGCTGTTCCTTGTGGCAACCATCTCCTAAATCTCAAGCTATCAGCATCATAATTGTGGCAAGACAAAGCATAGTGAGTCATGAGTGGGCCTGTCACTGAAGGCTTTGTTGAGTTGGTGTATTTTATCATGGATGTCACTGTATGTTGACAAGGCCACAGCTGCTCCCTGCTGGGGGAAAACACCACATGTGCCTCATCTGGACCACATGATCCCTTTCACAACCTGTTGAAATAAGTCTGTGGAGAATAACTGTGCTCTGTGAGCACACAGTGTTTGGCCTTTTAGGGAAAACTGGATGATGGAGATCAGGAGATTAGCTCCGTTCCAAAATCTATCAAGTTGACTTGCTGCCTACTTCCTACTGCCTACATATACAGCTGTCTTCTATGATGGCATCCTGACTGAAATGGAACCTCATAAATTAGTCATTTTGAATGTTCTATGTAGGCAGCAGCTTGGGTAACACAAATAAATCCAATTGATTTGAAAGTTTTTTGTTACTTTTCAGTATGTAATGAATTAGTGTATTAGTTATTAGTATATTTATCAATTAATAAATAATATATTATTTATGATTAGTATATTTTTCAAGCTCAACCCAATGCATTGTGGGATTGCCTTCTGAGTAAGGAGCCCAAGCAATGCTGCACCACATCTCGGTTAAAACGAGGTACCTTAGAAGGCAAGATAAATCAGCTGTCTACCTTTTGAAACAGTCTCTGTGTCAGGATGTTTTAAAATGCTGCCTCTGTAGGCACTCAGTGTCGGAACAGAGCAATTTTCATTAGATTAGAAGTGTCTCCCTCAGAAAAAAGGATTTATTTCAAGGGTCTAGCTAATATTGAGAAATACACAGTCAAGTAATAAACAACCAAATAAATAAATAAATGTGCTTTGTTTGTGATGCTCTTCTGAATCAGATGGTGGCTTCTAAACATTGCTTATTGGTTGTGGTTTGAATGAGGAGTTTCCATTCATTTGCTCTCAATGACTGATGTCCCTGCATGGATCGATTTGTCCTTCAGATTATGCATCCTCTTATTCCTCCACTCAGTTTAATATCTGCAGAATGCTTAATGCCTGACCAAGATAAATGATGGATCAATCCTCACAGATTCACACTGTACATGACGTTGTGATTTGTAGCAAAGACAAACCTGAGCTTGTTTGGTTACATCTAAAAATGATTTAAACGTATTAAAGTATTTAAACGTTTAAATCTTTTTTATGGCCATGTACACACTAAGGTTTGGGAGAGATAAGAAAACTTTATACAGACAGCAGAAACGAATCCCCTAAACAATTGCTATATTTGTTTATGGAATAAAGAAGTCACTCCTAAATATGTGCTTAGTTTGATAACATAAATAATGATAAACATACCTGGTCTGTGCACACTACATACACATTAAATTAAAATTCTGTCATCACGTAAATACAACACGTTGGTTGTATTTGGTTGTAGAATGCAGTTGTTACTCAATGAACCAAACTGTGGGTGTACAGAATGGGATTAAGCAATTAGAAGAGGAGTGACAACCGTATTTAGCCACAGTGTGTACTGTACATGGACTTAAATGTGTACAGTGAAGCTTTTGTGCTGAAAAAAAAAATGCCATGGATTATCTTTGCTAAAAACATAGCAACTTCAACCAAAAAGTAGGCAACCCTCCCACACTCTCAATGTGTGACCTCAGGCCTCATTCAGAACACCTACTGTAGCTTTGAATATGCTAAATTGATTTTAATTGTATATCAGGCGCCATTGTGGATATATCCAAAGTGATTCTGGTCCATTACGTTGAATTTTAAAGCAGCAGAGAGCCCTCTGCAACCCTACTCAGCACATCTTGAAAAAAGGTTATTGATTTTACAGGGACAAATGAATAGGGAAAAAGCTATAAAGTTGTGATAAAATAAATGTAAGCCATTATGTGATATATATACAACTGGCTGTTTTTGAGAGTGAAGCTCCAGGCATCATTACATGTCATTACACTGTGAAACAGCTGTGTTGCATATTAAGAAACACACTTGATATCTCGGATGAAATTTACCAGGAATAAAAGTTTAAAAGGAATAAAAGTTTGATGGCGTATTGAAGTGTTCTGCTGCTATGTGAAAGCAGTGAGTGTTGCATCATTTAAATCACGCACCTGATACCCTCCAATCAACATCCAAGAGGTTGCGCTGACAGAATTTTTCATACCATAGAGGATAAAATTCAAAAAACATCTAACCGTTAAAGCTGAAACCTTTTCAAAGGCTTATTACCCTGTCCTCAGAGTTATATGAGGATTCTAAGTCCTGAGGGAAGCGCATTGTATCCGTAGTCTCTGGGGAAGATCCTCTGAATATGAAAACAGCTGTATAATGTGACTACAAAAATCAGCAGCTGTTTTCCTATGCATGTGCATATCAATCTTTCCTGTAGCTCAAGTGGTAGTGCATGGCGCCAGCAACGCCAAGGTCACGGGTTGAATTCCCAGGGAATGCATATAATCATCAAATGCATAGTTTGAATGCATTATAATCTTCTTCAGATAAAAGCATCAGCAAAATGTGTAAATGTATCCTAAATAAACCTATATTTAAAGTTTCTACAGTATGTTCCTGTATTTTTTACAATATCGCTAAATAAACTTGTTCAGTAAAGTTTTTAATAAATATTTAATATTGTTTAACTACTATGAAAAAATAATTTTCCCGTTTTGTGTATTCTCCTTGTTTGTGTACACTGGTCCTCTCAAAACCTCACATTTTGACGACAGAGCTCTCAGAGGGAATTATAGCCCACACACTATATATATTGTCGATTTTCTGGATTTATTGGCTATTGTAGAAAGAGTCTTTGTCTTTGTCCATAAGAACATTGTGAGCTTAGCATTTGTAGCTCTAAATTCTGGAATAAACCCACTTAGGGCATTTTCATTTTGTCTGTGTGCATATGTGTGTGTGTGTGTGTGAGAATGGTTGTGTGTCTCTTTAGCTCTATTGTTTGATGTGGGTCAGTTCAGAGCTTCTTTTTGCCTGCAGACATACAGCACCATTTCTGTAGTATTTATAGCACTGGTGCATTCTGGGATATGAATCATGGATTGCAAGTATGGCTCCCTGGATATCTCTCTGCTTGTTTGTTTGAGAGGGTTGAAATATAACTTTAGGTTTTCTTGAAGAAAATGATGTCCTGAGGTTGGCATTTGAGTGAAACGTGTATTTTTCTACAGGTGGTTGTTTTATGTTGCGAGAGAGACATTTAAGGATGACAGAATAATGACATTTTACAGGAAGCCTGAAAGAAGCTTTTGAAAGAATCTTTTATGTTTGCTAAAAATCTAACTAAACACAGCCTTTTACCATATGACATATGCAAATGGGATTGTTTAATGCTTGTATCTTTAATGGTGCACTTAGTATTTATTTTATGTTGTGCTGGCCAATATGGGCTATGGAAATGTACTATTTACTGCCAGAAATGATTCATTTATTCTGTGAGCAAAAGTTACCGATAATAAGGGAAAGTCATGTGATCTCAACATGGTGGTCCCCCAAGAGCCTGCTCCATGTAGCATAAAACTGCTTTTATTAGATTACTTGTTTTCATAATGCGAGTGGTCTTGATTTTAATTTTTCTTTTTTAAGTTGTATTAATTTATTAGGGGCAAACTATTGTAATGAAGGAAAAATTACTGAACACATTTTTTTTCTAGAGGTTCATCAGAAAAGCATTACTCGGCTGGGGGGAAAATGCTACATTGCTCTAGACACCACACTTCACCATTGTACATACAAGTCAATGTGTGAGCTTCTGCCAAGACACAATTGATGAAAGTCATTCTGTCGCACCTGCACATCTGTACTTGTCTATTATGTCCTTGGGTTTTCCCTTTGAGTTTTCCCTTGGGTCTATGGGACTTCTCCTTTTTCTTCCTTAAAAAACACACATAAAACCAATTAAATAATATTTCAAGGCAGGGTGCGCAATTTTTTTCCAGAAACATTTTTTGTTATGCTGGTTGTATTTTCATATATTCCAATCACTACGTGGTCTAAACATATTTCTATATAGTTCTATAAAAATATATTTTCTGTGTAAGGCACAGGACAGTAAAATGTTCATCTGAATTCGGTCAGAATGTGATGAAAGAATGTCCTACTTGCCTATTATATAATACAGTATAAACACACACACACACAGTTTATGTACTATACAACAGGCAGGATAACAGGATAAGCAATAAAAATAAGTGAATGTCAAATTCTACGAAAATCCTATGTTTTATGCACTTTCCCCTTCTGGATTAAAATCATCATTATGTGATCATGTGTAATGTCTGTGGTTCTAGAGGGCTTGTGGTAATCTTTACATTTAACATTTAACCTCTGTCTGATTTTATCTTCTGTCCGAAACACACTTCAAATCTCAGTTGGATGTAAAATTAAAACATGACATTAAAACATGCCACTGATGTTTTCTTTTCTGAATTTACATTTAGATCTTAGAGGATCTAGATTAGATTTAGATTCATTCTCACAAAATTGGATCCGTAAGATGACATAAAATGATACTGTTCAGTACAGTAATTAAAATGCAGAATATAAAGATGTCTATTTAGTCTTTGATTCAACTACAAACACCTCTTTCCCTGCCCTTTCCCCTTTTCAGCATACGTTTAGACATATCTAATCATTATGTCTATAGAAGCAAGTTCAGTTAATGATTAAACTAGAAGGTCATTCATCTAACCTTATTTGTATAATTAAACTGAACCCTTAAAGGCTTGAATGTATTTAGTATGACATTTAAGTGGATAACTGCAGGGTCATAGTTAACCCCCAGCAGTGCATATATATTCACACTCATATATCACCAAAACATAAGACTGTTTACATGACTTAATAAAATGTTTGCTTTTTTTCACATGAGTAAACAAAAAAGTAATCTGTCAGCTTTTAGCTGCAGCCCTTTTCACACATGCATTTATTTGTCTTTTCACCACTTGCATGAGAACTGCTGCATTTGTAGGCTGCAGATCTTAATGATCCACATCATGTGCAATCACATAACATAAACCTACCTTGGCACATTTTATTGACATGAGATCTACACATTCATAAATCTCTCTGATATTTAACGTTAACATTTCTGTTCTTAACAGATGTACGGCTGTATTTTTAGACTATTTTTGTGTTTGGCAGACAGACTGCTAGATATATTCTAGCTTTTTGCAGCATCTTTACATCTGACAGCTCCTGTAACAATGCAGTGAAGTTCTGCTTAATAAAGAGTGATCTACACGCTGGTTTGGATAGCTTGGTACTCCATCATGACAAAACAAACAACATTAGTGAATCTGAACATGATTTGTCAAGGTATTGGGAATCGGGCCTTATTTCTTGCCTACAGTAAATTGTAATACATACATACATACCTACATACAGTGTGTACGTGTGTTTTTGTTTATTTGGTTTACATAAAGTTGGAAATACACAAACATTTACACAAACAGTTGTTATATACAAACAAGTATAATGATGTACAAGTGTCCCAATAAGCAAAAGGGCTTAAAACATACTACATTGTAGGTCAGTATAAAAATAATTACACCTATGGGGACTCTCCATATACCACATATACAAGTGTGTGTGTGTTAAACCCTGCTTTTAACTGTTGTACTACCTCTAATGGTAGGACCAACTGTCTCACAGTCAAATTTGCAGACAAGATCAACGTCACAAATAAGAGTACTTTTACAGAAAGAATTTCCTAACTGTACATGAAATACTTCCAGCAAACAAAAGCCGCCTCATCACATCTCTGCCTCTGCTATTTGCTGTCACTATCTTCTAAACCATGTAAGCCTGAGACAGTCACATCCATCACAGCTTTATCACTGCCATGACAACATTAACCACAATATGGTAGTAATTACTCAACTCGTCATGACTGAAAGGACTCAAAAACAGCCACCTTCTTCCTGTTAGGAAACATGCAGTGTAAATCCTGTTCTCCATATACAATTATATAACATGTTTCATGAAGACAAGTGGCCAGAATGTTTATGTTGATACCAAACATAAACATACCAAATTAAGGATAATTAATTAAGAATTAATATCTGAACCGATGCAGACTCTAAACCAGGGCTTCTCAAGTGATGGGTCTGTTTTAAGTAATGGACTGCTGGGAAATTACAATGTTAAATGCAAACAGTAAAATGCAACTAACCATATAACTGTGCACAGTTACAATTATAGAATAAATAGGCTTATAGAAAATGTTTTCCATATCTTTTATTCTTGACATCAAAGTCTGTGTATTATTCATGCCTTTACAAAATGGCCACTTTTCCTAGTAAATATATGTTGTGATAATTCTGCATAATGTTGGGTTGCTATGCAGAGCATAGTCCTATTCCCAGCAGGCACAGAACGTCAACATGACGTCAGATTGACGTACCCCAACGTCGTGGGGACATTAGATTTTGGTCACTTTCCAACGCAACCTAATTTTTAACTTTCCAACTTTAAACCAAAAAACAACCAAATATCAACGTCATTTGACGTAGTTTTTGGACGTCAAAATAACGTTGTCCTTAGACGCTCGCTAGACATTGAATTTTGGTCACCTGACGTCACAACCTAAATCTAACCTAATATTAACGTCTTATGACGTTGTGTGCCTGCTGGGTTAGTACATTTCAGTGTTTGAATTTAAGGACATTTTTGGTTATTCTCATACAATAAACAATTGGAGTACTGTGTTGGGTTGCAGCTTGATGCTCAATATAAAATTTTTGGAAGGAAGGAAAGGACGTGACGTGAGGCCAAGTATGGTGACCCATACTCGGAAATTGTGCTCTGCATTTAACCCATCCAAGTGCGCACACACACCACACCGTAGTGAACACACACACACCCGGAGCAGTGGGCAGCCATTGGGGGTGCTCAAGGGTCTCACCTCAGTCGTGGTATTGAGGGTGGAGAGAGTGCTGGTAATTCACAATCTCCACCTACATTCCCTGCCGGACCTGAGACTCGAACCTGAGACTCGAACCTGCAACCTTTGGGTTACAAGTCCGACTCTCTAACCTTTTTGGTCCTGAAGCAAAACCAAGAGATCCTAAAATGTGACTTTTCAAATGGAAGGAAACCCAGAGGAACTACTTTTTAAAAATGCAAGGTCTTTAGAAGTGTTTCAGCCATTTTAGGACATCAATACTCTGCCAACAACTCATTACATAGATATGATACACTTTCAAACTGCAATACATCATGAAACATTTATGAAGTACACAGAATACTTCACAAAACCATTCATTTCATCTCAAAGCTCTGCCTACACTTTTGTCAAGTAAAACAAAAGTTTAACCCTTGGAATTTTGAGCCAACATACTTTCATCGTTGTGGTTAGAACATTCAGTGGTCACGTGATCACCCGCTAAATTAAAATCCGTTCAAACCATGAACAAGAGAGCAAATTTCTCAGCGCTTGTTATGTGTCACAGTTGTTAGCGTTTTCAATCATGTTATCTTCTACATAGCGTTTATAAAACGGAGGCAAAAGCATCTTTCAAACAAAACGTTGTTATTTTATATTTCTTACATTTCACTGCACAATTACAGAAGTAATAGAAATATGTATA